>PVJC01029289.1:0-21985 GCA_004026665.1 Murina feae
GATGGTGTGGGGGTGGGGAGCCTGATCAGTGGGTGGCAGGTGATGTATGTGGGGTGGGTGGGGTGAGATGTGCGGGTGGCATGTGGCAGGTGGCAGGTTGTGCGGGCACAGGCTGGGCTGAGGGACCCCCGAGTGCACAAATTTTTGTGCACCGGGCCCCTAGTAGAGAAGATAAGTGGCCCAGGACTGAGCCTGAAGGCACTTCATTATTTTTATGTTGGGAACAAACGCAATCATAATTGCCTGAGTAGCAGTGTCTAGTGCAATGGTTGTTCATGAAGTATAATAAGGATAGTGTCCTGAAAGCCAAGTGAAGAAAATGCTCTAAGAAAGAGGAAATGAAGAATGCGAAATAGCTGCTGAGAGGGCCACTAGGATAGGACTGAAAGCTGACCATTGCATGTAACAGTCATAGTGTAGTACTTTGACGTTTTACTTCATTGGTAATTTCCCTGGTCATGCTTCTTGATTCGTATTTATATTTTACCGTTATTGTTTTCTCTGACTTCACCTGATGACCTACCTCAAGTCTTTACTAG
The DNA here is from genome assembly GCA_004026665.1 of Murina feae. Taxonomy (NCBI): domain Eukaryota; kingdom Metazoa; phylum Chordata; class Mammalia; order Chiroptera; family Vespertilionidae; genus Murina; species Murina feae. Next base: position 540 of record PVJC01029289.1, read on the forward strand.
AATGAAGGAGAGGATAATTAAATTATTTGCTGTTGAAACCTGCAAATTCATTTAATAGTTGTTTGATGAAGTATGCACTATACATTGTGTAGGAACCAGAAATATATATTTTACACAAGACTGATTAAAGGCATATGGCCACATATCAATCATACTCTGGATCTCCATATGACCTATGGAAATAATTTTAAATTACCTTGACTGAAAACCCTCCATATTACCTTCTTCTGTCCTGGTGAATTGTCCCAATGCAGGAAAATAGAACATTCACTTACCTTTTAATCTCTGTTTTCCACCAGAGCTCGCCTATGGCCTAAAGAAAAGAGCCTTGTTTTCCCAAATTTTGAAATAATTACCAAGGAGAATTCAAAAGTTAAGAAGACTAGTCAACTGTTTAATAATGAAACCAATCTACAACCAACCATTTTGACTTTTGTGCCCAGCAGACAAAGGAGGTAAACCACAAATGAGGTCTCTTGTGCTGAAAAAATTGTGAAATGGTGTTGGCTTGAATTTTATAGCACACATGAGACATTTCTAGTTTTCCTGTATTTAATCAGTATATATATGCAATACACAGGCTTTTTCGTTTATACACAGATTTGTATCATGACCTCAGTGAGTTTTAGAATATTTTCATAACCTTAAAAAGAAATTGAGAACCCCTTTAGCCATCATCCCTTTGACTTCTCAGGCCTTAAACAACCATTAATATACTTTCTGTCTCTACAGATCTCCTCGTTCAGGATATTCCATATATATGGAAACATATAATACTAGTGGCCCCAGTGCACGAAATTTGTGCACATTAAAAGGGAATTAATTAGAGGAAATATGTTAATGTTGCTATTTGCCTTTTCTATATAAGTATGAGAGATGAAAGAAAATGAGTAAAATGTATATGAAAATAATATAAGAATTTATTAATAAATAAACAATAACAAAATGATATAAGAATAACAAAGACATAAAAAAACAAAAACATCATATGAAAACACCAAAAACATGATATAAAAACAACATTGATGCAAATAATGACTGATAAAGTGATTAAACTTATTCTAATATTTCCCTATATACCACATTAAGAGTGAAAACACTTTCAGAGTGCTTGACTAATTTCCCTTGGGATGAAGTATTTACAACTTTAACTTTAACATCACATGCCCTTCAAACTCGAGAGAAAGCAACATATAACTGACCATGTGCAAAAACAGGTTCAGGTAGGAATATGCCTACTCTGTCTAGAGTTTGTCCTTGTGAATTATTAATAGTCATTGCAAATGCTGACATCACAGGAAACTGTCCTCGAATTAATTTAAATGGGAGGACAGTGTCAGATGGGGACAAATCAATTCTTGGAATCAGAACAACCTCTCCTTCCGCAGATCCTGTTAACGCTTCAGCTTCAATTATGTTAGGTCACAATATTTTGATAATAAATCTGGTACCGTTACAAAACCCCATTTACTATTAAGATTTATCAGTAGCATGATGATTGCACCTACTTTCAATTTTAATTTATGACATGGCATTCCCAAAGGAGTAATACTATTAAGAAATTCAGTGGGGAAATTTTCCTTTTCAGCATCATCTGTTGAATCAACGGAATCATCACTCAAATATGTGTGAAAATCTCCATCAAGTATACCCAAAATGTCTTCATTTAATTTTTTAACATGCTCATTTTTGGGGCAAAGAATTGCACATTTAGATATATTTTTAATATTATCTATAGATATACTATTTCCAAAAGTAGCTTCAATAATAGATCCGTTACAAATCATTTCACAGGGGATTTCAATAAGATCGATTCCTAAATGAAAACTGCAATTAAGTTTGTCATCTCCAAGTTTTACTAATCATTCACTATAAGCAGAATCCTCTGATCTCATATTTGTTTTAAGAGACAACTTTCTGAAACATCCCCAAACATCACAGTACTTTAAACTTGTTTGTACTATGGTCGATCACATAGCATGCAGTACATTACTGAGACATTGTCGAAAATCCCCTCCAAGAAGGAGAACTTTCCCACCAAATGCAACGTTCAAATTCATAATTTCTCTCAGTAATCTGTCTATGGTGTTTATAGCATGACTGGATGCCATGGTGCATTCATCAATAATGAGAAGTTGGGCCTTTTTAATAGCTTTAACAACTTCACTGTTTATATTGAGTCTAGAAATTGAAGTTTCATTTAAAGGAATCAGTAATTTATATTGGGAATGAAAAGTCCTTCCACCAAGAAGTAAATTTGCAGCAATTCCTGTAGATGCTGTGGGTAAAACAGTACCACCACGACCTCTAATATGATGTATTAAAACTTTGTACAGATATGTTTTTCCACTACCACCTGGACGATCCAAGAAAAAGCATTTGGGGTGTACAGTTTGATCTTCGATGGCTGAAGTTATAGTGTGAAAGGCTGCCAACTGTTCATCATTCAGAGAATTTATCAAAATCTCTGCCTGTTGTCGCTCATAGGATTCATCACATGTATTTGTATTTGTTAATAGAGGATAGTCCGGAAGTTTGAAATGTGAACATTTCATTCCATGTAATGTGAATACCTCCTGTATTTCATTAAGGGCATGCATTTCACAGTTTACACAGGCACCTTCTCTTTGGTGTAATTTCCAACAGAAATCTTCAATAAAATGAGATGTATTCTCATCCCATAATTTCTCTGCAGCAGAAGGACATCCAAACACACATATGTATGCAAAAAGTTGCCATAATTGTTTGGGCATATTAAGGATGATTGCATCATCAATTGTATCTTTCCAGTTAGTGTCATCAAGTAATAATCCTCGGTGTTTAGCAGCTTCATGAAATGTATCATAAGTTACACCTCCTACAGTTCGCAGATCCTCAAAACTTATCGCACCTTCCACATGCAGAAGCAAAAGTCTAAGGTAATATCGTTCTGGTTCTCTACAGCTCACAGTGAACAGTCTACCTAATACTTTATTCGCACCCTTTTGGCATTTTGTCCATGAATAATTATTAAAAACATAATGCTGTGAGACCTCCCAATAATAATAATTATGTGCATCAGAGTCTTCTCTATTCAATAAGAACCAAGCCATCAAAGTTGAGTTATGCCTTTTAGCCCTATCTAAAACTTCAGCAAAATCATCAGTATGAAAATACAAATTTTGTTCATTTGGCAAATGAATAGCTAATCTTGTGATTGCGTGAGATTGGTCATGCATTCGCATTCCAAAAAGTCTCCAAACAGTCTCAGGAGCACTCACATACCTAGAGTCAATGAAGTCCTGTACTTCATCATGATTGATAATATCTTTTTCAGAAATTTGAATATTTGCACAATTGTGCCTTTATAGATGTATTTAAATAAATATTTCACACTTTTAATTGAAGCACACACTTCAACATTTATATGACAGTTATAATTAAGGGACAAATATGGGTTATAAGGGACAATCCAAGTGTTATTGACAACTTTATTTCCAATACACATGGTGCTACCAGGTCTTCGTTTGTATTTGGGATATCCATCAATATTTCCAATGGTCACATTTTTAAATTCTTTTGGATATCCCTTTGAACATTTTCCATTTTCCATACATGGACTATTTGGATTTAGTATTCCACATGGTCCATGTACCACATTTGATTTTACAATTTGAAAAAGTCAAGGATACTGGTCTTCATCCGGAATTTCTGCCTTAACTATACAGTCAATGACATCTTCCGTTCGTAATTCGGACTCACTATCTAATATCAATAATATGTGAGCATGAGGCAGCCCACGTTTCTGAAATTCAATGACATGAATTTTAGCTATTACTTTGCCAAATAAATGGAATTTACATATATCATTTAAAAGAGCATTCAGCTTAATATTAAAAACTCTGGCTACCAAGTCAGGTCTGTTTTGAACTTTTTGCCACCGTTGTAAATTGTTTGCAATATCTGCCCATTTGGGGTTGCATGTCATGGTTATGAATAAATCAGGCTTGCCATACTTCGTTACAATTGCCATAGCATCCTGATATCGCTGCTGCATATTTCTAGGACTACCCTCAAAAGATGATGGAAGTATTATCATTTTACCAATAGGCACATTGTCATTTTCAGATCTAGATGTGAGATAATCCATCAAACCACTATATTTTTCAACTCTCAACTTAGATTGGTTTGCTTTAATGAAATTTATCTGATTGGCCTCCATTTTTGAATATGAATCCACAATAAACTTGAGTTAACTTTCCTGCATTTAAAATAGGATTGAATATGTCCCGCACAGAAAGATGAAATCCATAATATTGCATTTGTGTGACTCGTGTCCTTACATTTTGTCTAGTATTATTGTCAATTACACTGTTGTTTCTGAGTCTTAATGCAATATCTGTTCCCCAGCCCTTTTCACCATGTGGAAAAAGAATAGATATGTCATTGCATTTAATGTAGGAAACAGGATACTAATTTGTTTCATTTTAGTGGCATTTGGATTATTGGGATCTGGTTTACAATGAATGAGCAAGTTCCTTTCAAAAGGAGGTTCTCCATCTTCGTTTCTGAATATGACAGCAACCTCAGTTACACGGGGAGAATTATGTCTACCTGGGTCACTGTTACGATCATATTTAATCGCCATTGTTACTTCTGTGAGAGCAATACCTTTTGCTGCTGCTTCAGACTGGGCTTCCTTTTCTACCTCATGTAGCATCTTGTACGATTTTGTTAATTCATTTATTTCATGCATGAGGTTGTTGATGTTGATCATCAGTCTTTCTGAGCAGCCCTGGTTTTCTGGCATTGCTAATCTTTTACTTGTAGCTCCAGCTGTATCCAAAATATAGAGTTGAGCAAACTTCCGAGAAACACCATCTGAAGGATGTAAAGTTCCAGTATGATGATAAACTTGTCCCTGTATTCTAAAACAGTATGGCCCATATCCTGATGGTGATGCAATATTTGCACCCATGGAAGCAAAAGCAAAAGAACTATTTATGGAACGAATATTTTCCATGAAATTTTTACTGTCAGAATCTTCATTTGTCATTAATCTTTTTAAATATGCTGGGTAATCAGGAAAATGTATATCATTTGGACAGACTTTCCCTTTGCTACAACATGGAGTAAATTTTCCATCAAGTGGTTTTTCATCAGAGAAATTTAGGGATAGGCAAAATTCACATCGAACAGTCATTCCACCACAGCCATGTTCGAGAATTGCATCCTCATGGACTCCATTTACGCTGAGAAGGCAGTTCCTACCAGTATTGGTAGTACTTGTTGATGACTGTTCTCTCAATATATTCTGTCGTCGCCATTGCCTTTTTTCAACTTCAAAGGCATGTTGGTCTTTAGACATTTTCTGTCGATAATGCCGGGTTTTTTCAGTGACGTCTTTCCAGTAACTTCTTTTTAGATACATTCTTTCGCAGGCGCCACCTTCTTTCAAGATCAGAAGCAAGTTGGTCTTCAGACATTTTCTGTCCGTAACGTCCTGGCTGTCAGGTGGCAGAGAGCTGTCTGACCAACTGTCCTTTCTGGATCGTTGGAAGTTCCTTCTCCCTGCTGTCAGATGCCTATCAGGCCACTGACAGCTGTCTGACCAATGGCTGATTCTGGCTGATTCTGTGGGGGTGGGACTTCCTCCTCCCTTTTGTCAGAGTCTGGGCCAGCACAAACAGGTGCGCTGGCCCATGTCTCTGAGCCTCACTCAGCACCAGCTGTGTGGCGACTCATCAGGTGCAGTGGCCCCGCCCTGAGGCCAGCCACCCTGTCACACCCAGCGGCCCACAGCCAGCGCTCAGTGCAGGCCCTGCTTTGGCCAATAGGGCAAGGCAGCCCCACTCCCTGCTAACCTCTAGGCAGGATACCATGCCTTGCTACAAGTCAAGGAAGGAAGGCCCAGTGGGGCCGGCAACTTGCTCACCATGCAGCATTCCAAAGGAAGGCAAGGCAGCCTGTCACCCTGCGAATGGCTGGGTAGGATTTTGCTGCCCCCGCCGCCCCCTACCTTCCCTCCACCTGGCCCCACCCCAAATCATGGCTTTCGAGGACCCAGCCCAGGTGCAGAGGTGCTGGAGGCTCGCTCCTCCCGCCCCCGCCCCACCCCTCCCGTGCCCACCTGCAGGAACGCAACAGATGGCAGCAGGGGACACAGGGAGGCTCCCTGTGTCCGCTGCCACCATCTTGGCTAGGCTAATTTGCATACAGCCGCTCTGATTGGCTGGTGGTCATGGCTTACCCCATCCTGGAGATACGGTTAATTTCAATATTATGCTTTTATTAGTTAAGATGCTAACTTTTGTGTCTGGCTTTTTCCATACAGCATAATGTTTAAGAGGTCATTCATGTTGTAAGTATATACATATATGTGTTTAATTCCTTTTTATTGCATGTAATATCCCATTGTATAGCTATATTTTGTTTATCCACTTATCAGCTGATGAAATTTGGGTCATTTCCAAAATTACCTATTATGCATAATGATGCTATGAATATTCATGAACAACTTTTTGTGTGGACAGACACAGGTATCATTTTTCTTGGAAATAAACCTACTATATGTGTGTATTTATATATGCATGCATGTATGTATGTATACATAAATACACAAAGAAAAATAGGGCTTCCAGTCCCAATGGTGGAGTAAGTAAATGTGGTACTTTTCTTCTCCCACAACATCAAAATTATAAGTAAACTATAGAACAACCATCATTCAGAACCACCAAAATCTAAATGACCAGAAATCCTATAACTAAAGACATAAAAGAAGAAGCCATAGTGAGATTGCTGGATGGGGCACAGAACAGTCATGGGAATGTAAATTATAGCATAAGGAATATGATCAATAATCTATAATAATAAAAGGGTAATATGCTAATTAGACAAGACATCCTTCTGGGCATCATTCCGGATGTCCTTCTGGATGAAGCCAGGGCCAGAGGGAAGCAACCCAGGGATTAAGTTGGGGCTGGAGGGAAGCCACCCGGATGCCAGAGGGAAGCCAGTGCTGCCAGCCACGGGGAATGAAAGCCTACTCTTGCACGAATTTCAGTGCATCAGGCCTCTAGTATTGTAATAACTATGTATGGCATCAGGTGGGTACAAGATTTATGGAGTGATCACTTTTAAGTTATATAAATGTTTAATCACTGTGTTGTACACTGGCAACTAATATAATATTGCCTGTTAACTATAATTAAAAAATAAAAGAAACATTTAAAAGGGAAAATGTATAAAAATAATCAGAGGTCCAGGAGTCCAGAACCAAGAAGAAATCTAGTTAGGCCTAGTAAAATTGAGAGCATGTCTAGAATAAACTGTAATATGTACTTTTTAACTTAATTTTTTAAATAGGTTATACCTATCTTGCCTGCAGCACCATGTTATCTGTTTTTTTTTGACTATGGATTATTGTTCTAAATTCTCTGTGAATCATCAAAATGTTTTGTGGAAATGCCTATATTAGAAGTTCCCTTTCCTTGTTTATTAAAAAAAAATTAAACTGTCATATTTTAAACCAAAATGAAGCTACTGCTTGAAATTACATGTGAAATAGATACAAACTACATTTACTGTGGACAGGACTTGGATCATTAGCCAAGTGTAGTGTTTTCCAAAGTTTCATAGAGGATGAATTCTTAGGACTACTGATAATATTTTTTAGGGAAAGAGAGAAGGGCATGGTGCAGTCTTATAAACTTGTGAATTGCCATGTTAAACAGTGTCAAATATGTTTCATGGCTGCATGACTTCTGAGAACATTTTACATTCAGTGATTAGTAAACAATCACCTACTCATGTAGAGAAAGGTTGGATATGACAAAGGTTGCTTGTGGATAGCCTTGTCAGTGTGGGAACAAAACAACTGCTTCATATTATTTGCTAAATTTGGTACATTAATCTCTTATGTATTCAATAAAATGCATAGTTTTCAAATAATTGAACGTAAAGAAAGAAGGCTCTTTTGGAAAGTATAGTTCGTTTCATTCCAATATACTTTTTCATTGAGAATGTGATGGGCTTGTCGGAGACTTTCAGGAGGATATGCTGGTACTTTCTCTTCTTCAGTATTATCACATCCCCCTTGTTCGCATAAAAGCAGTGAAAATATTTTTTCCAGAGAAAACTTATGTTGGACCTGAAGGACTTTTATTGCTCATGTGTTTAATTTCCTGAATTCTCTATGTGATATCTATGTATTATGTGATATTTGTAAAAGATAGAGCAAAGAATGTCAGGAAAAAATATTTTTTTTTCTTTCCTGTGGCTGATAACATTACCATGAACATATTTTGTCCTAAATATTTTAAACAATCTCTCATTACTTCTTCAAATTTAGGACAAGAGAGATTATTGAGTCAGAGATAGTGATTATTTTTAAGATAATATATTTTGATAAATTGTTTTCCAGGCAGGTGGCCTAATTTTCCACTCTTACCAGCAGTGAATGAAAGTAACTATCTCATCACATACTCCTCAGCACTAGGTAGCTTTTATTTTAAAAGAATACTAATTAGATAGCTATAGTATCTATTTTTAATTCAATGGACATTTCTTCGATTACATGTAAGAGTTCACATTTGTATGTTATTATAAAAGTAATGATTTCTGAATTAAAAGAATATGACTCCCTTGGAGGTAGATCATTTAAAGGGAAAGCTTTCATTTTCTGCATCACTTCTAACCCTCTCAGGGACATTAAAGCTATACCAGCCAGTAAAAAACAGACAACCAGCCACCTGCTATTTGAGGATTCATTTCTGAGTTAGCAGAGGAATACTGATGCCAAATAGTGTTAAAACTTGGATGTGGTTAAAACTCATGACCAAATAAATGGAAAATGATTTCAAATTTATGTTTATTCAAATATAGATACTTTACAACAGATATCCAATGAATCCTCATTAGGGAATTAGAAAGCTTAGACTTTTGGCAGGAAATAACCCTAGGATCATAGCCCAAGTTCTGCAATATCTATTGCTCCCCTCACTTTGAGGGTCCATTTACTTCTTACCCTTGGACATCCCACAAAACTAGTGTGAGTTTATTTACATTGGACAATCAATGATTCAAAGATAATAATTCAGAATTCTGAATTCCTTAGGAGCCTAAAGAAGATAATTAGATATCATTATTAGTGACTTAACATCGATGGTACATTTTTATCCATCTGATATTCTTAATTCTATTTTAAATTTACCAAATCATTAACATCTTTTTCATGGACTATCATCAAAAGCTGAAGTTATTCAATCCTATGAAAATAATTCTGATCCTCATCATTGCTGAAGAATACATAAAGGGAGCCAGTTATTACTGCCAATTTATACCCAGCTTTTTTTCAATGAAATTGAAAATATGAAATGTTAATCTGGACTATAAAATTCTGCTTATGTGATGTGATAACTTCTATGGAACATTTGCATAAATATTTAGTGAACAAAAGTGTTTATCTTAAGTGGAAGAATATAATACATACAGAATTCAGCTTGATGGTTTTATAATGTGGCAAAAACTGAAGCAACATTGGCATTGCCAATCCATTTCCATTTAGAAAAGCAGTGTAGCCATAAGCCGGTTTTGCATAGAATGTCACCTGTGGACTGAAGGGTCCCAGGTTCAATTCTGGCCAAGGGCACATGCTTGGGTTGCCTGCAGGAGGCAGCCAATCAATGATTCTCTCTCATCTTGATGTTTAATCTCTCTCTTCCTCTTCCTTCCTCTCTGAAATATTAAAAATGGAAAAACAGTGTATTTAGGTTTAATTTTTCAATATTATTAAATAATATAGAATGATACTTTAAAAGCAACTGTGCTACTTTTGTACATTTTGACTGGCTAAAACTCATGCCAAAAGCTGAATGTGGGAATTAGGCTTTGTTTGAGAGGATGAAAAACAACAACAACAACAACAACTAGATAACAGATGAGTATATCTGTTCATTTCTTTCTACTTTTACCTTCAAAGTGAGTAGAGAAATTATTGGTAAAATAGTTTTTATCTACATAGCCTCTGAAACTGTGTCATTTTACTAAACAAAGTTTATTTTAATACATTTACCAAAGCCCCTTTATTTTCAGCTATTGTAATTTATTTTAGTCATAGATTATTAGATTATTTCTTTGCATGTATTTTATAGTACATTGCTTAAGAAAAACTTAATATTGAATAATTGCATCTATGATTCTAAAAAATATTTTTTAAAAATTAATACTTGCAGTTAAAGGATACAAAAGAATAGTCACCAAAAAGTTTCTCTCCTGCACCTAATGCCTGGTCTTCTAAGTCCTTTCCCTAGAAGCAAGTTCTGTGATGGTACAGACACAATCTATAAATAAGTCATCTGTGTTTGTTTTTAAAGGAGATGCAGAACTATAGTGAAACTGCATGTTACATATTAGTGCAATATAGTTATTTGTTTACTTTTATGTTTCTTCTATTATTTCCCATATCCTTAGGGGCAAGAACTATGTTTTCAACAAATCTTTATTGAGTGACTACTGTGTCTCATGTACTATTGTAGATACTTGGGGTACATGAGGGGACAAAACAACCCAAAAACCCTACCACCATGGAACGTTTATTTATATTCATCATCACTACATCCCAAGTATATAGCACAGTATCTGGTACATAGCCATGTTCAGGAAAGTTTTTTAAAATAAAATTATATCAAGATCCACTATTGGTCAAGGTTCTCTTTCTCTGTGTATACATTAGTAAATTATATACTGAAATCAATATATTCATAATTATGTTATTAATATAACTGCAATTGTATTAATATATAAACATATTTGCAGAATATATGATACTATATTATAGATGTGTGAGAAAGATTTGAAAGAGAGAGATTTGTTTTAAGGTATTAGTTAAGGTAAATGTGGGGCTTGGCAAGTCTGAAAGCTACAGGCAAGCCTTCAGGTGAGATTTCATATGATAATCTTGAGTCCAAAGGCTAGAAACTCAGGCAGAATTATCATATCGCATTCTGGAGTCAGAATTCCTTCTTCTTTGCAAACCTTTGCTCTTAAGGCCCTCAACTGATTGGATGAAGCTCACTTATTAGTACATTATGGACTGTAAGCTGCTTTACTTGTAAACTGATTGTAAGTATTAAGTGTATCTAAACATACATTTTCAGAAACAGATTAGTGCTTGACCAAACAACTGCTCACAATCGGCTAGCCAAGTTGACAAATACAATTAACCATCATAGATGTGAATCTGCTATAATAATATTCCACATGGGAGGATAATATGGCTAATTCAATCAAGGTTCTATTTCAAAATAGATTTATTCCAAAACATTAATTGCACTGTTCGTGGATCTGCTGCCTACACAAACATGCCAAGGTATCCCTACCTCTATTTTCTTTGTCTCCATGCATACAGTAAGTTATTTTATTTAGGTGTTATGTCTGAATTTCCAACAGTATAAAAAAGCTACAAATTATATTTTTCTTATTTAAGACAGTGGCTTATCAATCTTCATCATATTGCTTCTTTTCCCCAGATAACATTGTTGAATTTTGATTAATGTTTTGATTTCCCCTGTTCATTCTGATTTGAACTGGGTAATGTGTTTTTCACCAGTTTATAATTCTTTACTGTTCTCTGAAATCTCATATAGTTGAATTAAATGCAATTTGGGAAAAACCCTAAAAAGCAAATTAGATAAAAATATTTAAATCAATTATTTAATTATCCTAATTATTTGAGAATCCTAAATGAGCTTGCAAATAATCATACTCATAAACTGTTTTTAATTAGCTCTTTTGTATTTCCAGATTAATTTTATAACATGACATCAGTGCCACGTATGCTTTTTCTACTCTTCACTCACATACTGAAGTAGATATGCAAAACGACCAAACCATGAAACATTTAATGAAATGATGACAAGAAAAAAATGCGGGGGAGAGCTTAACATGGTAAGTGGGGCTAAATTGAGAAAAAAAGGCTCCTTCTACTTGGAAGCAAAATATCCCATTAAGGCAAAAAGAACTTAAGAATCAACTTTGCCTCCTTCCTGTTGTCAATATAGACCTGTGGTTGCTCCACTGACCAGAAATGTATGCAGCCACTTCTCTGTGACATAGTGACCACTTCTGAAATGGTCAGAGTCATGCTTATCATTCCCTCCTTTCTGGCATTATTTAGGTTTCTGCCTTTCGATACCCACTGGGACTGTGGTTCCCACACCTACCTGATTTGGGAATACATATTCAGCAAATATTTATTGAGCTAGGCAGTATTCTAGGTGTTGATACAACATTGAAGGGGAAAAAACACGCCTTCATTGCTTGTGTTTTCTTCTATAAGAACATTTTCTTCACCTTCACTAATAGATTATCTTTACACTGAAATCCACCTATATTCCTGTGTTAATTACCCCCCAATGGTTAGGGCCTAGAATTGAACCCCATCATTGAAATTTATTTCCTTCCTCTACATATCACATTTTTTCCTGATTCTCATTTCTTATTTCAAGGCACTGCTTCTGCTCATTTTGGGGCATCCAGTTTGGACTTCCATGGACACTGGTATCTCCATTCCTTTATAATTCAGTCAATGTCATCTTTGGGTTAGTTTCAATTTTTCTGAATAAAAGTAACATAGGATATCCAGAAAGTTGCAGTTATTTCAGTTTCAGTTAAGATATTTGATTTTTTATGGATTAAAAATATGCCAGAGATTTAAGATTTAATTTAAGCCCACAATATAAAAGTATCAGTAATTAAAATAACCTGCATATAAGTTTTTCTTTGTTCTAATTAAGTTTTTCAGGTGAATAAAAAACAAAAACAAATATATCTTTCTGGACTGAAAAATAGTAAATTTCTCATTGTACTACATATTCATCTTTACTTTTTGTATGAGTTGACAAATCAAAAGTTTAACACAGACCTTCCAAAGTGTCAGTAAAATGTTTTTGGCGCTTCAAGTTTCACTTAAAATCTAAACATGCTCTTCTCGGCCTGCCCTTCACGCAGCCTTTTGTGGCTGTTTCATCCTTTTTTGTTTGTTTGTTTTTTAAATTGATTTCAGTGAGGAAGGGAGAGGGAGACAGAGATAGAAACATCAATGATAAGAGAGAATCATTGATTGGCTGCCTCCTGCATGCCTTCTACTGGGGATCGAGCCCAAAACTCAGGCATGTGCCCCTGACTGGAATAGAACCTAGAACCCCTTAGTCCAACAGGCCAACACTCCATCCACTGAACCAAACTAGCTATGGCTGTTTCATCCTTTTTAACTATCAGTTTTCAAGCTATCAACTAGATTGTTAAATATGGCCAGAAAATCAATTTTGTTTGTCTTTAAATTGTTCTACTAATTGAATTAACAACCAAGGTTTAATAATTGGGCAATGATGCATGCAAAAAAATCCATATTTTTGGTATTAGATTCTCCTATCCTCCATAGTTCCTCATAGAGCAGCTGCATTTATTTTTCCCAATTTTATTGAGATAGAATTAACATGCATGCATATGAGCATAATCAATGAACACAAAACACTGGGGGGGGGGTAGGGGAGGAGAGGGGAGGGTCAAGGGAGAAAAATAGAGACCTATCTAACACTTGTTGTAATACTATAAGCAATAAAACAAAATTTAAAAAAATAAATAGATAAATAAATAAAATAACATGTAACATTGTATTAATTTAAGTTATACAATATAATGATTAAACATGTGTATGTATTGCAAAATAGTTACCACAATAAATTTAGTTAACATTCATTGTCTCACATAGGTACAATTTTTTCTTGTGATAAGAACTTTTAAGATCTACTCTCTTAATAACTTTCAAATATACAATACAGTATTGTTAACTGTAGTTACATACTGTACATTATATCTCCAGAATTATTAATATTTTAACTGGAAGTCTATATATTTCAACCTATTTACCCCATTCTCCACTCCCTGACTTTGGCAACTACCAATCTGTTCTATGTTTCTATGACTTTACTTTTTTAAGATTCTACATATAACTGAGACCATATAGTATTTGTCTTTATCTGACTTATCTCACTTAGCATAATGCCCTCAAGGTCCATTCTTATTGTTACAAATGGAAAGATTTTATTCTTTTGTTATGGCTGAAGAATAGTCTATTCATATCCTATTTATCTATGCTACTTAGGTCATTTTCATGTCTTGGCTATCATAATAATAATATTATGATATTATAATAGGCAGGGTACCTCCTCGCACGATTTCAATTGCGCGCTGGGCCTCTAATTGTAAATAATGCTGCAATGAACATGGGGCTGCAAGTATCATTTCAAGATAGTGATTTTGTTTCCTTCAGCTATATAACCAGATGTGGGATTTCTGAAACATGTAGTATTTCTATTTTAATGTATTGATTAATTGCCATACTGTTTTTCATACCAGCTGCACCACTTTAGATGATCTCCAACAGTGCATAAGGGTTCCAATATCTCCACAACCTCATCTACACTTATCTTTTGTTTCTTTGATAACAGCTATGTTAGCAGGTGTGTAGCAATATCTCATTTTAGTTTTCATGATTATTTCCCTGATTAGTGATGTTGAACATCTTTTCAGACACTTGTACATTTGTCTGTCTTCTTTGAAGAAATGTAGCTTCTGCACAATAAGGAAATAATCAATAAAGTGAAAAAGCAATCTACAGAATGGGAGAAAAAAATTTCAAACCATATATCTCATAAAATATTAATATCCAAAATATATAAGTACTCATAACTCAATATAAATAAATAAACAAATAAATAAATAGCAATGGAGGTGCATAAAATGAAATGTAAAAGTAACAATATATTTTAAAAATAATTAATGCAAACCTATACATTTATCATTCAAATCTTGTGTACCCTTTACTTACATGTGTGACCAAAAAAGGTAGTAATAATCTTCCTCCATAATAAGGACTTATTTCACAGTATTTAAATGGCACACATTATATCCCACCTCCCAAATTAGAAAATTAGCCGTTCATGAAAGAATGTTTTATAATCATTTCTACCTTTAAAATGTACATTCCTATATGATTCTTTTGGTTTGCAAAATCAGATCTGCTTTTTCCAATTTTAACATGTAATTATTTAAGGCAGGGGTTAATTCTACAAATAAGCCATTTTAAATGCCCAAGGGTTGAATATATTCTTACCTGTCAATCAAATGAAATTTTTCAGGTTTAGCCTACCCACCTCTCCACACACACACACCTCCTGGGAAGATTTTCCAAGGTTCCCCTATAACATGTAAAAGGAACGGGTTTGGCATGTGTATAAAAAATACTCAGTCTAAAACTTGTGAAGAGCCCAATTCACAATGCCCAGACCCAAGGCATTATTTCTACTCTCAAGTCATCCCACCAGTAGTGTGTGTGTGTGTGTGTGTGTGTGTGTGCTTTATTAGATCTGCTAATAATACTCGTTGTAGTGTGTGGTTTTTTTCCTCTGAATCAGCTTGCCATCCGGATTTTCAGCTAAAATAAAGTTCCTAGAACCCCTGAAGCCCATGTCGCTTTAACTAATTCATGCATGTGTAAACATGAAGTATGTTTCCTTTTATGCCTAGGGATTAGAGGTTGCCATAGTCACTTAATTCAGGTGAGAACACAGTTGGTGTAGTTGTTCCACAAACTGGTATCTCTACCTGTGGTATTTGGCATGGGTCCCCTCCTCCACACTAGAATTAAAACAATTCATAGGATGCCCTGAACAAACTTTCCCCAACACAATCACTATCACATGTTCATGGGCTCTCTCTCTCTCTCTCTCTCTCTCTCTCTCTCTCTCTCTCTCTCTCCCACACACTTTCAGGTTGGTGCTGAACCCTTATGGACTATGAGTATTTGGAGTTCAGAGTCACAATCCCTTAGATCCTTCCTATCCATTCTGGGAAACCTGGCAGAATCCTTCCCTCAACAACTGAAATCACTCTAATAAGTGATTCAAGGAGAGAATGTAGCCTGCCCAGTCTGTGGGAGCTCAAGACGTATCAAAGGCTACTCACTGACTCCACAGACTGAGCCAGCTTCCCAGCCCATTCTCTAGTACCGGTGCAGTATTGTCTGCCCATTCACCTAAAGCATATTTTGACAGCTACCAGGACTCATTCCCCCTTCTACACATGATTCCTAGGGGCCTGAGGAAATGTATATTAAAATAGAGACTATTTGACAAGTAGATTTTATATTTTGTTGCACATATGACATAGGCATATGCTGTGGAAGTCAGGGACTATACTGGCCCAGGCCTGACTCACAGAGAATTTTTTTTATAGGTTATATATGCTCCAATAACTTCAGAAGAATGTTCTCTATATATCACCCTCCAACACTACTTCTTAGATCACCGTAAGGAGAAAGAGACAGAAGAGGACAGCTTTTAGACAAACAATAAATTAGGCCCTTGTTACAAACAACCTTTGCCTTCAGTTCTCAGTGATCTCTGCTGTGCCTCAACTTTCGATAACACAGATAGGCTGAAACCAGATTCCTTAGGGCCCCAGCCATCACCACCACCACAATATTATAAACAAGATAGGTGAAAATTCTTATTCTTCACTTTGCCCAGTTATATATTTTTCTGTGTGTGTGTGTTTTATTGTGTTGGTACAGTTTTGGGTGCTATAATTTATTCTAAGCAAATATTTTCCAGCCCCTAATGTATGCATTTAAGTTAACAGAACAAAATCAAAGTAAAACCATGAAGCTATTATGAAATTATTAGGCAATAAAAATGTCAAATACTAAGGGTGGGAGAAAATGTATCAAAATTCCCAGATCCCCTTAATTTACTGTCAGGTTTGTATAGAGTTATTAATATTAAAATCATCTTTCTCCTATTCATCTGTTATCTCTAAAACTCAGCACACAGCAGCTTCTGTGTTTTTCATTCCATTAATACTACTCTGACTGCAGTTACCTATGATTCCTGGATTCTGAACCAAAAACAAGCAGTTTTTAATTACTTAATTTACTTGAACAAAGGCAGCTTTTGACCTGCATGACTATTCCCCGCTCCTTGAAATTCTTCATCAATTGATTTTCACAACTTTGCTCTCTTCTGGTTCTTCTTCTGCATGCCTCTTTCAAACTCATCTACACTGCCTGTAAATGTTAACATTCCTTAGGCCTCCACAAAATAGCAACAAATCTCTTCTGGTTCAAAGGCAGATAAAAAACAACAGACTAGTCACCTTCTATTTACTAATTCCTATTTGAGGAATAAACCAGTACAGATTAATTAAATTGTGTCAGATTAATCTGGCTCATATCAGATTAAGCTAAATCAAATAATTACTACTGTATTAAAAGATTATAAGCAATCATTCACTCAAAAACTTGAACATTATCCTTAACTAGGTGCCCGGTGCACAAAAATTTGTGCACTCAGGGAGGGGGATCCCTCAGCCCGGCCTATGTCCTCTTACAGACTGGGACTCCTCAGAGGATGTCCACCTGCTGGTATGCCTGGCCAGCCTGGGTGAGAGGCTGATGGCTGTTTGCAGCGAGGCTGGAAGCTGGTATCTGGAATTTATTTAACTTCTAAAGTTGAAACTTTGTTGCTTTAACTGGAGGCCAGGTAGGGTTGCCCCTGACAATCCAGGCTCCCAGCAATTCCTTGAGCCCAGGCTGGAAGCAGGTCTCTGGGGTTTATTTATCTTCCATAATTGAAACTTTGTTGTGGAAACTTGTTGCCACAGCCAGCCTCGGCAGACAGGAATCTTAGCTTTCTGCATCGCCAGGGCAAGACTCCTACTTGTTCCAGCTCCGCGGCTGCCAGCTGCCATCTTGGCTGGGTTAATTTGCATACAGTCGCTCTGATTGGCTGGTGGGCATGGCTTAGGTGTTTCAAAGTGAGGGTCAATTTGCATATTACTATTTTATTAGATTAGATTCTGTTTTCTTTCTCATTGCCACGTCCATAGAAACACAGCATCATTTTAAATCTACCTTATAAATATTTCTCCAATTCATTTCCTCCTTTCCATTCCCACTGCTGATCTTTTAGATGTGGTGTTCTATATTAGTATATAGTACTAACCTATCTAATAAAAGAGTAATATGCAAATTCGGTGTCACTCCATGACTAAGATGGCCGCCCCCATTGCCTCAAGATGGTGGTGCCCATAGCCACAAGATGGCTGCCTCCATGGACACAAGATGGCCACCCCCATGGACACAAGATGGAGGTGCCCAGTCCAGCTCTGCTCTGCCACTGAACTGGTCAGGCTTGTTAGCCAGGCAGGTGGCAGGGGAGGAAGGGAACCCAAGGGGCAGAACAGGCGATCAGAGGGGTCTGGGGGTTCCCTGCCCAGGCCAGAGGCCTTCGCCAGAGGCATCAGGCATGGACAAGGGTGGAGCTGGAGATCGGAGGGGTATGAGGGTTCCCTACCCAGGCATAAGGCCTGGGTCAGAGGCCTCAGGCCTGGGCAGAGGCAAGGCTGGAGATTGCAGGGGCCAGGGATATACAGAGCCAGTGATTGGAAGGGCAGGGGCAGAGCCTGTGATCACAGGGGTCTGGGCACTGGTGGAGTCGGGAAAGCAGGGGCCTAGGGGTCCCCTGTCCAGGCCTGCAGCCTTGGCCAGAGGCTGCCAGTGGGGCAAGGGCACAGCCAGTGATGGCAGGGGGCAGGATCAGAGCTGGTGATCGCAGAGGCCTGGGCTCTGTGAAGCCAGTGATCAGAGGGATTTGGGGGTCCTCTGCCCAGGCCTGCAGCCTCAGCCAGAGGTTACAGGCCTGGGAAGGGGTGGAGCTGGGATTGGAGGGGCAGAGGTGGAGCTGATGATTGGAGTGAACTACAGAGGAAACACTTTTTCTTACCGCTCATTGGCTAAGCTCCCTGTATGCCACTGGTAATATTCTTAGAAACTTGGATAATAAGATTCCCTAAAGGTGATCTAGGGTTTATCCACCACAATCCTGGAGAAAAAAATGAAGGTCCACTGCTGGAGGGCTAAGAAATGTCATATCCTGCCCTAGCTGGTTTGGATCAGTGCATAATGCCTGGGCCTGCAGACTGCAGTGTCTGGGTTCAATTCTGACCAAGGGCATGTACCTAGATTGCAGGCTCCTCCCTGGCCAGGACCCAGGTCAGGGCATATGCAGGAGGCAACCAATCAAAGTGTTCCTCTCACTTTGATGTTTCTCTCTGTTTTTCCCTTCTTTTGCACATTCTCTAAAAATCAATAGAAACATATCCTCAGGTGAGGATAAACAGAAAGAAAGAAAAAAAAATGGCATATGCTATGAAAGACACATCTTGAAAATGCCTAAAGGAAGTTGTCATTTCTTCATGTTGAAGGGACTAGAGTCCATGTTGATGAAAACACCTTGGTGGCTACGGTGACTGGCAGTGGCTGCATCAGGGGGTTGATAGGGCTGGTGGCTTCCCCTTATTAGCCTGGTCTCCTCCCACAAAGGCAGGCCAGACTGCAACTTAGGCCCACTCCCCAAGGGAAGCAGGGAGTGGGCCTAAGCCATCAGTAGGATCCCCCCTAAGGGCTCCCCATATGTGAGAGGGGGAAGGCTGGGCTGAGGAACCCCCCTCCAAGTGCACGAATTTTGTACACCAGGCCTGTAGTAAATATATCAACCAGTAACATTTATTATCATTATCAAGTATTTTGTTCTGTGCACAATTGCATGTGCTATACTTTTACATGACTGGCAGCATAGTAGGTTTGTTTACACCAGCATCACCACAAACATGTGAGTAATGCATGGAACTATGACATGATAGCCACAATGTCAGTTAGGTGATAGGAATTTTTTAGTGTCGTTAAAATCTATGGGACCACCATTGTGTATGTGGTATGTTATAAACTGAAGCATCATTATTTGGTGCATGACAGTTAGTTAACTTGTGAGACTATGATAAAAAGTGCAATGTGGACCTTTGTTACACTGAACATTTAAATAAAATGATGTTGTTCAACACCTGCTTCCACCAATGATCATGAAGAGCTTTGTGGCTTTCATTAAAAATATAGTACTGCCCTGCCATGGTGACATGTTAGAAAGGTTACTTCTTCTGAATCAGGTGCTCAGTAAAAGCAATGTCATTTATAGCCTCTTTATGTTAAACTAGAGGCCCAATGCATGAAATTTGTGCAAGGGGTTTGGCCCTCACAGCTGCAGAAGCTTGCCTCAGCCCTTGCAGCCTGGCTTCATCCAGAAGTTCGTCTGGTTGTCCAGTCTAACTAGCATATTACGCTTTTATTATTATAGATGTGTCATCACTTTAATGCTCCTTCAATAATGGAATATTAGTACGAATATTATCTGAGTAATGTGAGAACTGTCTCTGGGGACAAAATCCACACCTCATCTTAACTAATAAAAGCATAATATTGAAATTGACCGTTTCTTCAGGATGCCCAACAGCCAACCAGAGCGATTGTATGCAAATTAACCCAGCCAACATGGCGGCCATCACTCACGGAGTAAACGGCAGCTTCCATTGCAGCAGGAGTGAAAGTGAAACTGTCTTCCCACAGCTCCGCTTTTCCTGCCTGAAAGCAAAACATGTATGAAACATGTTTGCAACAATGTATAAATCATAGAATCCTCGGAAGCTAGCGGCCGGGCCTGAGTCTAAGAGTAACAACATTGTGTCATTATAGAAGCCGTGAGCTGAAGCTTCTTATTAGGCCTCGCCTTAAAGGAACAACACCAATTATAGAAGATAAATAAACCCCAGAAACCTGCGTCCAGCCAGCCTTGCTGGGACATTGAGTCAATGGGAGCTGTGGGCAGCCTTAAAGCCCCTCACCCAGGCTGGTCAGGCACGCCAGCAGGTGGACATCCCCAGAGGGGTCCCAGACTGTGAGAGGGCACAGGCTGGGCTGAGGGACCTCCCGAGTGCACAGAGCAGCTGCGGGGCGGAACAGCGCAGGACCCAGGACCAGTGAGTGGGAAAGAGGCAGCAGGGGCCGGGGTCCTGCTTGGCAGCTCCCCAGACCCGTTGGCAGCACTGGGGAGTGGGAAAGGAAGGCAGCAGGGGACGGGTGAGTGGGAAAGACTCGGTGGCCTGCTTGGTGGCTCCCCAGGCCCTTTGAGGAGGCACTGGGGAGTGGGAAAGCAAGCTCTTGGGGGCTGGGGGCCTGCTTGGCGGCTCCCCAGGTCCTTTCCGGGGATCAGGCAGCAGGAAAAGGCTGGCCTGACCACGAGGCGGGGTTTTCCCTGCTTTCTGGTGGATGGAGGAAGATGGGCAGTAGGCAAGCTTGGGAGGCAGGCAGCACCCAGCTCTGGCCACAGCTCAAAAAAGAGAACAACATGCAGGGGAGGGCAAGAGTCTGAGAGATCAACATAGAGGGGGTGCCTGCTCCAAGCCTTGATGGTGTGCCTGGGGGCAGGCCCCCAGCAGGTAGACACACACAGGAGGACTGCTCTGAGCCTCAGATGCGGCTGGGGGCAGGTCCCCAGTGGCCACACACACACACACAC
>PVJC01029290.1:0-21971 GCA_004026665.1 Murina feae
TGCAGGAGACAACAAATCGATGTATCTCTCTCACTTGATGTTTGTCTCTCCTTCTCCCTTCTACTCTCTCTAAAAAATCAATGGAAAAAATATCCTCCAGTGAGGATTAACCAAAAAAAACAAAATTGTCTAAAGAAAGACAACTACTGGGGGAGAAGAGCGTCTCCTCCATACTTAAGGTAAACATCATCTACATGTATATAAAATATGTATGCGTATGCGTAGAACAGACATATAAGAAAAACTCAGCAGTGGTTGCTTCTGGAGGGACTAGAGGAATAAGGATCCACAGTGAGAGGAGGATTGAGATTGTGCTATGAACACCTTCGTACTGTTTGAAAGGTTTATTATGTATATATGATACACTGTCAGCTTGAGAAAAAGAAAAAAGAGGAAAAATACTACCTATCCTGAGTGTGAGTTATTTGTGCTCTACTGGGCAAGGGGTGCCAAACAAAGAGAGAAAACTGTCAATATCACAGCCTTGCCACTGTCAGTCCTGGTCAAGTATTAACAGAGAGCACTTAGGGTAATTTATAAATGTAAAACTTATGGATTTGGCAGGTGCTACCAATATGCCTCTGAGGAAGAATATATTTAACATATAACTTGTTTCCTTTTATTTGAATTGTTTTATATATCAATTCATTTTATTTATTTATTTTTAAATGTATTTTTACTGATTTCAGAGAGGAAGGGAAAGAGAGATAAAGATAGAAACATCAATGATGAGAAAGAATCATTGATCGGCTGCCTCCTGCATGATGCCTACTGGGGATTAAGCCCGCAATCCAGGCATGTGCCCTTGACTAGAATCGAACCCGGAACCCTTCAGTCCCCGGGCCGACACTCTGTCCACTGAGCCAAACCAGCTAGGGCCATAGCAATTCATTTTAAAAGGCCCTTGTGAAATATATTTCCACTATATTACATAACTATACATTAGTCACTTTATTTATTAATAGAATAATTACATTGTGTTCTATCTACATGTGCTGATATTCAGAAGTATTTCTTTGAAGACAGCATTGGCTTTTTGATACCCATAATTCCAGTTTTGTAATCATTCAACATCAAATTAGGAGCAAACCTCATCATTTTCAAAGCTATATTGAGGTGGTATGATGAGATATCACCCTAAGATATTGTTTCAGTTATCATGAAAAGCACCTATAAGGAGAACTAATCGATATGTCTGTTTCAAAATGAGATTTTAAAAAAAGCTATAATATGAAAGACATGAAATAAATTACAGAAGACAAGACTTATAGTAGGATGAGCCACTACTATTATTTTGCCTTCAGCTCAATCACACTCAACAAAAAATTAATAACCCACAGGATACAAGACAGGATGGAATGAGGTTGGCAGTGCTTTTTTCACTTGGAGATAATTACAGGCAAGCAAGGACCTTGGACCTTAATAAAAGCACTTAATCTTTCTAAAAGTATTTTAAATATATACTTGATGTAAGAGGATCACATTATTTGGTGAGATAAAGGCAAATAACCATAGCTGATATTTAATAACACATTCCAAACAACCTTGCACTCTTATATTCATTATCACATTTAATATCTCATTTTCTAAATGTTCAAGATAACAAAAAAGTGCCACAAGGATACAAAACTCATGCAAAATAAAACACCATAGAAACAGAAAAGAAAAGAAACTCAAACCCAGGCCTCTCAATTCTAAGTCCAGAGATGAGCACTCAGCAAGTGCTTACTTAGCCCCTCTCTGCCGGTGCTCTCCTAAGACCTGAGGATGCCTTTCTCCCAAAGGGCTTACTTTTTAGTGGGAGAAACTGCTGGTGGGTATCAAGTGAACTCATGTTTTTTAATTACATTTTGTGACAAATTATATAATGGAAATGAAAAGTGTGTGGTGAGTAAGGCTGAGGTGAAGCTCTTTTTAGGAGTGGAGTCAAGGAAGGCTTCTCAGGGATTGTGGCACTGGGCTGAGCCTTAAATGATGTGAAGATCACGAGGAAGGACGTCACAAGCAGAAGGGAAAACAAAGTCCCCAAGGTTTAAAAAACAAATGCCTTCCCGTGTTTGCAGAACAAAAAGGAGGCCAGTGTCCTGGCCTGTGGAACAAGAGGGAGAACAGAACGAGTGAAGTCTACAGAGGTGGGAATTGGGCCAGAAGATATAAAATCATAAAAGGAGTTTGAATTTTACTCTAAATGACATAAGAATTCATTTAATGGGTTTATTAGAAAATTACTATCTAATTGACAATTTTAAATGGAAAATTTGCTCAGCAAATAGTTAGATGGTGGCACGAGTTACTTAAATTGGTAGTAGAACTCACACTTAAACAAGGGTAGTTTTGAGAGTGAAAGGGGGCATCTACTCTAATAAAAGAGTAATATTGAAATTAATCATTTCTCTGGGAGGCCTAAGCCACGCCCACCAGCCAAGTCACGCCCACCAGCCAATCAGAGCGGCTGTATGCAAAATAACTCAGCCAAGATGGAGGCCAGCAGCCATGGAGGTGGGTGAGGCACAGGCAATGGGGCAGGTGGGTGGTGGGCTGTGGGGTGGGTGGGGTCAGTGGCAGGTGGTGGGCTGTGGGGTAGGTGGGGTGGGCGGGGTGGGCTTGGTCAGCCTGCAAACTGCCATCAGCCCCTCACCCAGGCTGACCAGGCATGCCAGCAGGTGGATATCCCCCCAAGGGGTCCCAGACTGTGAGAGGGTACAGGCCAGGCTGAGGGACCCCCCTCCCACCTCCCCCCCCAGTGCACAATATATTGTGCACCGGGCTCCTAGTTACTAATAATTACATTATGATAACAGGTCTAAACTAAGACTGTACCATGTGTATAGGTTGACTTTTGCTTTTGCTACATAGCATACTACCCATTTGATTTAAGCAACATTTATTTAGCTCATGATTCTATGAGTCTTAGAAACCTGCTTAGCTTATTTCCTTTGGGCTCTTAGGCAAAGAGAAGAAGGCCAGTTGATGGCTGAATTATCTAGATGACCTCTGATTCAAGTCTAGACTCATATGTCTGGCTGTTATCAAATGAGAGGTATGGAAGCAAATGTGCCACAGACTGCTTCCCATGTGCTAGATGGAATTAATGCATATTAACTAATTAATCCTAAATTAACTCTATGAAGTTGGGTTAATTTTAAGGATGAGGCATCTGCCTGGATGGCTCACCCACATGGTGGCAACAGAATTCTACAAGCAACAAAAGGTGAAGCTATAAGACCTTCTGAGACCAAGGTTCATAACTCATATTACATGTAACTCATCATTTCTACTACATTCAGTTTCAAGAGAAGATCACCAGGCCAGCTCTAGATTAAAGAGGTGAGGAATTAGGCTTCGCATTTTGGTGATAGTTACTGGCAAGTATTATAGCCATTTTGCACTCTACAACACCAGGCACACTGGAAGATCTGATCACCCTGCATTTACTGAAATGAGGAAAACTAAAGAAAACACAACTTCTTTCCAAGTACCACAAATCCAAGGCTATGTTACTGCTTCTGACTTCATACAGAGGCTTAGAATTTTTAAAGTATCTCCTTTAAAAGACATAGCAGGACTTCAAAAATACTAAAGACGTTGTCTAAGATGGACTCTCTGTATTAGAATAATCCTTCAAACCATTCGTATTCTCAGAATGAAGTAGGCATCTTTAAAGTAGATGCTTAAATCAGGGATGTACAACTGAATATATTGGTCAAACATAGAAGATATCTATAATTCCTGGTTCTATGCTTCTTGGTTTTTGCCTCTGGGGCAAAATACTCTCATAGCCCTGGGATTCTTACCCTTCAGGAGACATGTTGATGGCAGTTAGAAAATTAAGAATCAAAATTGGGCCATTAATAATTTGCCTGTAGCTTTGCCAAATTTTCTAAGGAAATTAAAAAAGAATCAGAATAAAATTGTGAGCAGCAGAGAAACAGGAAGAATGTGCCAGCCCCATGAGTCTCATAACCTGACATGTTCTTAGCTTTAGTCCTCTTCTGGTAATCCCATTCCCTCCTACCTAGAATGCAAGATCTCCACTAGTTCACTTACTAACCAGATCCCCATCTCTAATGCAACTAGTCAGCTCTCAATGGATGAAGATTTTTCAGGAGTTTTTTTTTTTTTTAGTTTCTAAGAGTTTCTTGATGAGCTGCCAGGTTTGGGAACCATTGATGTTATTGACAACTTTATAGTTGAACCTGGATTCTTCACTTATTCTTGTTCCAAATGACATTTATGTTGTCTTAGAACTAAAGAAATCATAATGTATAAATTATATTCCAAGGAGAGACAAATTATTCTTTTGATTTCTTTGAGATGCTTTTACTAGAAAAAAAGAAACCTTTGTGTCACTAAATTTAAAAAATCCTTCTTGTAGTGGCACATTTATCAAATTTCAGGCACCTGGCTCCTGTAAATTAGAACAATTTCTTAGGGAAATTGCCATTTTTATGTAGTCAGTCTTCAAGACTGCACATTATTCTCCCAAAAAGAATGCTGAAGTATATAAAAGTAAACAATAGCAACCACAGAGTAGACAGAAAGTTCCTGCTCTATTACACATAAACTAATGGAGAGCAAAATCAGTGCAAAGAGCAAGAATTGTTATTTCTTCCTTTTGTGTACAACAAATACTGTCAACGTGATAATAGCAAGACTGGC
Source organism: Murina feae (assembly GCA_004026665.1). Taxonomy (NCBI): domain Eukaryota; kingdom Metazoa; phylum Chordata; class Mammalia; order Chiroptera; family Vespertilionidae; genus Murina; species Murina feae. The sequence continues at coordinate 4,660 of PVJC01029290.1, forward strand.
TCTAAACATTGAGTCCTACACGAGAGCCTCCATGAGGCCTTGCCCTGAGTGTGTTACTTGCATTAGATTAGTTAATCTTCACAAAATCATGAGATAGGAGTACCATCCCTGTTTTAAAGATAAGGAATCCAAAACCTAAGAATGCTAAGTAACTTGTCTAAGTCACGTAGTTGATAAGTGATAGCCCTGGGTTAAGACCCAGATCATCATACCCTGAAACCAATAAATTCCACCATTATTACAATCTGCCCTAGAGTGAAATTACTAGGTAGAGAGGGTAATAAGATCTGAAAACATGATCGTGATTTCTCAATGTGTACTTCATAATGACTACAAGTTTTACTTCCAAACTTGAGATCCTCTCAACTCTGATGATTAATCCATAATTCAGGTAAATATTTACTCCCAGGGGAAAATGAGGGGATCATCATGTTTGATTATGTATTCATCTTTCAGTCCTTTACACTTAGAGACTGGTACTAGGCTAAAATGTGGATGTTTTTTAGAGGCAGTATTGTCTGATTTTATATATATCATATTCATATCTGTCAATGAGATCAAACTTTCTTTGGTGCTTGATCAATAAAAGATAATAGAATTCAGGAGCTGCCCACCAAATGAACAGAGGTCACTGGTGGGAATTAATTAATCCAACCAAATGGCTTCCAATAAAGGGGACAAGGGGGAATCAATGCAAGTCCTCCTTTCCAATATACCATTATATGGATTTCCTGCAAGAAAAAGGACATTTCACCCATTTGCCAAGTAGTTCAGGAATTTTCACAACTAGTGAAGCAAAAGTTAGACATATATGGTGTAGTCCTAGGAATAATTTTTTTGAAAGTGATTTATGTCTCAACTAGTGGTAAATAGTGAAGATCAACTTGAACATAATTTGAAAGCTTTCCAAATGACTAGTAAAGACTTTAAAATATCATGCATTCATATATCTCTGCTTTTCTTTTGCTTCTGTTTCTATTTATCTTCTGAGTGGGAATGTTTCTTTAAAATTTCCACCAAAAAAAATGCTGAAGTTGTTTTGTTAGATATATTCTAAAGAGACATTGTTTCCAGTAAATGAAATATTTAAATATCTATTTCATATCTCTATTTTCTCCTGAATATTATCCACAGAGTTTCTCTGCTATTATATAAGATTTTGATTGAGGTAGATTAAGAACTGCTTAAGGTTGCTTTAGGTATAGTTTAATAACCCAAATGTAATGGTTTTTAGATACATAAAATTTCCCTGAGATTCAGTGACACATGCTGGGTCCAATTATCTGAATGTGTCTAGACGAAACTCAGGAGAATTGAACCATATAATCCCTGGGACTACACTCTTAATTTCATAACCCCTCTCACCTTCTGTTTTCAAAACCAAAGGACCATTTAGCCCAAATGTCAAGATTGTAAGAGAGCCCTGCCTACATTTCAGCAAAGGTAAGGTGAAGTTTTGTCATGTCTAACAGTCCTTGCTAAAGCTGAGAGTGAGAGGGCAGAGCAATGATTTTATGACTGAAAAATTGCAAGGATCCTAACAAAACTGTAGAGGACATGGTTTTTATTTCAAATGCTCCATTTAAATTAATTCCTCATAATTGCTGTTGGGGGAAAGGGGAGCTGTATCTTTTTTCGTTAAATAACTTTTTAAAATCTTCTATCCATAGCAAACCAGAGTTTTCCAATATGTCAGGAAACTCACTTTAAAAAAGCAAATAGGAGGCAGATTTACACTCAGCTCCTCTAAATAAAAAAGCCTAAAACTTTGCTTGGTGGAGCTAAATGACTAAGATGAGCTGTCTACATTAATAAAATCACCTAAGAAATAGCCAAAGTATATTTTGTGCTGTGTGGAGGGAGACAAGCACTGACAATCAAACCCAGAGAGTTTTAATAAAGAAGTTTAATTAAGACACATCATCTTCATGCCCTAACTGGTTTGGCTCAGAGGCTAGAGCGCCGGCCTGCAGATTCAAGGGTCCCAGCTTCGATTCCAGTCAAGGGCATGTACCTTGGTTGCACGCACATCCCCAGTAGGGAGTGTGCAGGAGGCAGCTGATCAATGTTTCTCTTTCATCGATGTTTCTAACTCTCTATCCTTCTCCCTTCCTCTCTGTAAAAAATCAATAAAAGATATTTTTTAAAAAAGACACATCATCTTCAGAAATATGAGTCCGTAGTTTGGAGACAATCACTGACAAACTTAGGTCAGCTATGCTAATTATCAAAGATTCGAAATTCAGAAATCAGGATGTTAAAAAAAAAGTATACTAAAGTGTGATTTGTAAATGGGAAGACACCGCCCGGACAGTGTATTGCTGGGACTCTGATGTTATGACAGAGATGTCTGTAGCTCTTGGCAGGGATGGACTTAACTGATACTCAGTTAAACCTCATAGGAAGTGCAGTTTCTTTCTGAACACACCGACATCTGGTAGCCTCAACACCAGAGCCAAGGACTAGTACTACATCTGTCAGCTGTCCCTTCAATTTTTCAATAATCCAGTTTAATTAGAAGTATTGTTTTCATTTGAGCCAAATCTGTCTCTTTGAAGTTTTATTGTTTAATTCTTGCTCTCCAAATGATCCAGATGTAGTCTAACACTACTTCTCCACACCTACCTGGCACGCTTTTTCTATCTGACACAACTGGATCCCTCTTGTTTCTGCTGTCCCCATAGAACCCTGCCTTAGTCCCTGCCACTGTCTGGGTCAGTTTCTTCTGGAAGAAACCTAGTTGCTGAGCTTCTTAATGCATGATCTCACAAGTGTGATCTCTTCGGTGTGTCATATGACAGCCCTATTGCTTCCAGTCTTCCGGACTCTAAAATTGTGTAATTGCCACCAAAATTTGCATTAACATTTTGGCAGTTGAAGCACATGCTGGCTGATTTTGAACTTGTAATCAACTAAAAAACCTGTGTTTTTCTGATGAACAGCTATTGAGCCAGGTTTCTCTATATTTTGTTCTTCACTTGTGGATTACCCTAAGTAATCCTTATGGAACAAACTATCAACATCTACTTGAAGAACAATTAGAAATGTTGGTAAATACTTTATCAACCTCTTTTTCTACCTCTGCTGACTGTAGGATATTTACATTCATTTTTGTGCACACATACACATGCGCACACACACAAAATGTAATTATATACACCCTTATGATCCCCCCTTTTTCTAAGTTGCACTTAGTCTTTAAAGTCTTAAGATATCTATTGATTCATCTATATTTGCACTTGTAATGGCTTTATAATATTCCAGTTTTAGATGAAACATTGTTCCAGGTCCTAAGGCTATGTAACAACCCACTTCAAAACATACCTGACTGAAAACAATATTTGTTTTGCTAATGAATCTGCAGTTTCGAAGAAGAGCTCAACATCCAGTCTCTGCTCTACTTAGAATCAGCTGCAGAGGCTGAAAGGCTGGAAGGTTGGAATCATCTGAAACTCATTCACTTGCCTGAATAGCACATGCTGATTGTCAGCAGCAACATCAGCTGGGGCTTTCTTCTGGAACACCTACAGGTGACCTTGCCATGTGCTCTGGGCTTCCAAACAACAATATGGGCTTCAAGGGAGAAAAATCCCAAAAGAGAGAGAGCCAGGTGGATAGTCATATGCCTTTAAAAGTCACCCAACTTCACTTTGATCATATTCTACTCGGTGAGAGAGTCCTGCCTAGGTTCTGGGGGTAGAGAGGCAGGAACACAGCCTCAAATTGCAAATGGGGGAGTGATAAGGTTAAGAAAGAGCATGTGGGACTGGAAATATTGTGAGGTCTACTTTTGGAAAGGACTGCCAGCACAGCCACAACTCCTTTACCCTACTTAATACTTTTTAAATTGCCACTGTTATAAAAAGTGCTGCAAAAACAATTCTCAAATACATATACATTTGTGAGTATGTGAGCAATTCTTTCTCTAGGATACATTCTAAAACAGTGATTAATGGGTCATACTTTATGCACATTTTTAAGGCTTTTGATAGATATTGGCAAACTGCCATTAAAAAAAAAAACCCAAAACAAAACATAATGGGAATTTAGAGCCCAACCATTAGTATATAAATGGAAAGATCCATTTCCTGTCTCCAGTTTAAACACTCAGTGTTTACTACTAAATTTAAATATCTTTGGTTACTAGTTCATTTGAACATTTTATGTCTACTGGTTACTAGTATTTCTTCTGAGAAATTGCTTTTTTTTTTGGCCTATGATCACTTTTTTCTTTTGATCTTTCTCTTTTAGATCTTTTAGAGAATTATGTATTAATGACATTAAAACTTGTCAACTATATTGCAATGTTTTTCCTTATTTGTTATTTGTCTTTTATACTCTATGTGAAGTTCTTATATTCATTGTGAAAAATGGTTTGTTTGCTGCCCAGCTGATGTAGCTCAGTGGTTGAACATCAATCTATGAATCAGGAGATAATGGTTCGATTCCTGGTCCAGGCACATGACTCGGTTGTGGGCTTGATCCCCAGTAGGGGGCATACAGGAAGAAGCCAATCAATGACTGTCTCTCATCATTGAGGCTTCTATCTCTCTCTCTCTCTCCCTCTCCCTTCCTCTCTGAAATCAATACAAAAATTATTTTAAAATAATAATAATAATAGTTAGTTTGAGGTCTTTTTTTAAATCTTTATTGTTCAGATTATTACAGTTGTTCCTCTTTTTTCCCCCCATAACTCCCATCCTCCCAGTTCCCACCCCACCCTCTATCCCCTCCCCGCTGTTCTCATCCGTAGGTGTACGATTATTGTCCAGTCTCTTCCCGCATCCCCAACACCCTTTCCCCCCTGAACATTGTCAGTCCAATCCCTTTCTATGCCTCTGATTCTATTCTATTCACCAGTTTATTCTGTTCATCAGATTTTTTATTCACTTGATTTTTAGATTCACTTGTTGATAGATATGTATTTGTTGTTCATAATTTTTATCTTTACTTTTTCTTTTTCCTCTTTTCAAAGGATATCTTTCAGCATTTCATACAATACTGGTTGGGTGGTGATGAACTTTAACTTTTTTTTGTTTGTGAAGCTCTTTATCTGACCTTCAATTCTCAATGATAGCTTTGCTGGGTAAAGTAATCTTGGCTGTAGGTTCTTGCTATTCATCCCTTTGAATATTTCTTGCCATTCCCTTCTGACCTGCAAAGTTTCTGTTGAGAAATCGGCTGACATACGTATGGGTGCTCCCTTGTAGCTAACTGACTGCTTTTCTCATGCTGCTTTCAAAATTCTCTCCTTGTCTTTTGTTCTTGGCATTTTAGTTATGATGTGTCTTGGTGTGGTCCTCTTTGGATTCCTTTTGTTTGGGATTCTCTGCACTTCCTGGACTTGGAAGTCTATTTCTTTTACCAGGTAGGGGAAGTTTTCTGACATTATTTCTTCAAATAGGTTTTCAATATCTTGCTCTCTCTTCTTCTGGCACCCCTATAATTCTGATGTTGATACGCTTGAAGTTGTCTCAGATGTCTTACATTATCTTCACACTTCTGGATTCTTTTTTCTTTTTGCTTATCCATTTGGGTATTTTTTGTTTCTTCATATTTCAATTCTTTGACTTGATTCTTGCATTCCTCTAATCTGTAGTTGGATCTCTGTATAATATTCTTTATTTCAGCCAGTGTATGCTTAATTTCTAGTTGGTCCTTTTTCATATCCTTGAGGGTCTCATTAGATTTATTGAGCAGTTTCTAGAAAATCCTTGAAAAACCATAAAACTGTGGTTTTGAACTCTATATCAGTCGTTTGCTTTCCTCCATTTCTGTCATTTGTGATCTGTTTCTTTGTCTCCACATTTTGGCTGCTTCCCTGGGTTGATAGAATGGCTTTCTGTGTCAGGTGATCACTGAGAGGAAATGACCTCCAAGCGAATCAGGGGGTTATGCGAATCAGCTGTGTCTACAGTGGGAGAACTTCTGTGCCGGAGACACCCTTATGGGGCAAGAGTTGTTTCAGTGGGGCTTTGGTGCTCACAAAGTCTACCCTGAGTGTGTCCCTTGTGAATTTGAGAAATTGTATTTAGGATTGTACCATTCAGACCCCTGGGTACGCTGGCACTTGTATCTCCAAAGAGATGCTATTTTTAGCTTCTGCCTGGGGCTTCCCAGTCTTTTATATGCAAAAGCCTCTGCACACAGCTTGGGTGGGACAGGATAGAGCAACCAGCTATGGCCGCTTCTCAGCCTTGACCTAAGAGGCACCAAGTCTCAAGCTGCTCTGGAGTTTCTCCCGGTGCCCGATGGTGCCCGACAGTCCAGCTCCTCCCCATATGATCCTTTGTCCCCAAAATCTCGCCTGGAACTGAAGTTCAGAGCCGTTGGGAGCTTGTGCTTCCCTCCGGTACGAAATGCTTCCAGCCGTTTCCTTCAGCCTTTTCCGTGAGCCCCTTCACGCACGCCTCTGTACCTCTGCACTTTACTTCCTCACCTCCTCTGAGTCTCAGTCTCTTTCTAGTTGTAGAATTTCCACTTAGCCAGCCTTCCTGTGGGTCTGGGTGGTGTCTGTTTTTTCTTTCATTGTTGTTTTAAAATAGTTGTGCACGGCCGCAATTCCAGTGTTCACCTATGCCGCCATCTTGGTTTCCTGTTTGAGGTCTTTTTAAAGACTCATACATTACATAAAAATTCACCTATATTTCTAATACATATTTTAGAAATAATTTTTATATAAAAATCTTCAATAAATATGAATTTTGGTATATGGAAAGAAATAAAAAATTATTTTTCTGAATAACTATTTTCTTGAAAAATATTTCTTTAATGATCCATTGTCTTCTATTATTGGAGATGTCACCTTTATCATACACCAAATACATAAATATACTAGTTTTTAACTTTTGTTTTCTATATGCTTCCACTTGTCTATTTCAACTTATTTGTCTATCAAACAAGCTATTCTTCCACCTATTAATGTATTCCTATTATACTATTCTAGATACTGTTGTTTTATGGGCAATGATATGCAAACTTCCTTAGTTCTTAAAGCCATTTGAGAATCTTATGGAAATTTTAGATTCTTTACCTAGAAAAGTGCAGATATGCGCATACCCAAAATTGTTTTCATTTAGTCTCCTACAATTTCCCATCCCTGAGACCTATATAAGTGTTTCATTTTTGCACATAATTCATGAATTTAATTCCTGAGTTTTTATTACTTAGGCTATTAATGTAAATGAACTCTCTTTCTATTTCATTTTGTTATATTTGTTTGTTGATAACATATGGAAAACTGCTGACTTTTAAAACAATTCATTTTATCTAGCCACCTTTATGAATTCTTTTAAATCTAATTGTTTTCATTTTAAATTCTTTGTGTTCTATATAAGTAATAAAATCACCTGCATTGAATATAATTTTGCCTTCTCTTTTCCCGTATTTAAATATGATATATATCATGTTAGAATAGTTAAACAATGTTTAATAAAAACAGATAATATATTTCTATTTTTATTCTTTTCTTTAATGTACAAGTTTATGAAAATGCAACTAAAGTTTCACCTGGCTATATGTCCAAGATAAAAAAATATTTACTCTGTCAGTTTCCTTCTGTTCTTCACAAGTTTTTCTTCTATTCCCAGTTTACTAACTATAAATACCTTTTTAAACTTTTATCAAGATACAATTCACTTACCATAAAATTCACCCTTTTCAAGTGTATAATTTAATGGTTTTTTAGTATATTCCAAAATTTATGCAACAATTACCACTATCTAATTCCAAAACATTTCAGCATTCCAAAAAAGAAACCAATCATTAGTAAGCCACTCCCAATTCCCCATTTTCCTCAGGCCCAGCTAACCACTAATCTGCCTTCTGTCTCTATGAATGTGCCTATTCTGGACCTTTCATGTAAATACTACTTATGAAATGCAACACATTATTTCCAACTCTAGAGTTATGTGGGAATACTGATTTTCCTCCATTTTATGTTAGCTGTTAATTTTGTCCTGCTAGGTGAATGCTGATCAGTTTTATAAGTATGTCTCTATGTCTTACAACTTGAATAAATTTCAAACAGAAATGTGCCAATTATTTGTGTAACTTCTATGTAGGGATCTCCTGTTTCATTGATATAAAAGCTATATATTTACTCTCATCTTCAGAGTCATCTTGTCTGCATGTCTCTATTTTGCCTTCAAGTATGTCCTAAAAAAATGTTAAGAAACTGGCTAAAAACATGATACACTGTTTCTGCTCTACCTGCCAAACTTTACCAGATGCTGAATAAAGATGACCATATGAAATGACACACCCCACGCTCCAATAAAGAAATGACAGAAGACCCTCACAAACATGAAGGGCCTTTTGACTAAGTTTATTCTAAGTCACCACATACTAACTCCTACTAATCAAGGCACCCCTTTCTGTAAGTGAATAAACCACCCCTTTCACAACAAAATCCAGACTCCTCTCTAGTCAAATAACACAATTTTCAGGAGGGGGGAAAAGAAAAAAACACCTTTTAAAAAGTGAAATTGTTATTTTCCTTCCTCTAAATTCTGTAATCTTTCCTTTTCCGTGAAACCCGAAAAATTATAAACAATGTGGCAATTGCTAAATCTCCACTTTACTGTCTGCTTGTAAACACTACAGCCTAGTGGAGAAATGGTGAAAGGGGCATCAGTAGAATTCACATCAATGTAATTCTTTTTATTTAATTATTCAAGTAAAAGTTAGTTTTAATTATAGTTGTCATACAATATTATATTAGTTTTAGCTATACAACCCCGTGGCTAGACAGTTATATAACTTATGAAGTGATCACTCTGATAAATCCAGTACTCATCTGACACCATACATGCTTATTACAATATTGTTGACTATAAATATTCAAAGAACTAACACTTCTACTCCTCAAACTATTTTTAAAAAATTGCATAGGAAGGAATACTTCCAAACTCTTTCTATGAGGCCAGCATCACCCTAATTCCAACACCAGATAACACACGGCAAAGAAAGAGAACTACGGGCCAATATCCCTCATGAACATAGAGGCTAAAACCCTGAACAACATTTTAGCAAATCAGATCTAGCAATGCATTAAAGAGATCATACATCATGGCCAAGTAGGATTTATTCCAGGGATGCAAGGCTGGTACCATATTCACAAATCAATAAACGTGATACATCACATAAACAGACTGCAAGACAAAAATCACATAATCATATCAATTGACGCAGAAAAAGCATTTCACAAAATCCAACACCCTCTCTTGATAAAAACTCTCAGCAAAGTGGGAATAGAGGGAACATACCTCAACATAACAGAGGCCATATATGACACACCTAACAGCCAACATCATACTAAATAGGCATAAACTAAAACCACTTCCCTTCAAAACAGGAGCAAAACAGGGATGCCCTCTTTCACTACTCAACGTAATTCTGGAAGCCCCGGCCATAGCGATCAATGCGATTCTTGAGCTACAGTTTACGTACCATGACATACTGAATTTTATGATAATCACTCATTTAACTTATTATTCCTCCTCTAAATATTTGATCAACATAAATTATCATGAAAGATGAAGAGTCATGGACTCTGCAGAAGGGCCCATGGAGCACTCGGTCCTTAGGGCCCCTCCCTGCCAGTGGAGACTGACTGACCCACTTCGGGGCTAGGGCTGGACCTGGCCATAGTCCAGGGCTGAGGGTGGGTGGGAAACCCAGGTTGCTCTATCTCAACCCTTGGGGTCTCCCACACTGTCAGCTGCACCCTGACATTCAGACAGAGCTGCCTCCCTCGATGGGGAGGCCACAGCCTCCGAAGCTGCCATCCTCTGGAACCTGTCTCTTTCTAATACCCTCTTGCAAAGAGTTTGCCCTCCCAGCCCACCAGAGCTCTGGCCTCCTGCGATGGGTGTAGGTACGTGTATAGGATAGTTTACAACAAAACAAAAATGGAATCACTTAGGTCGGGGACGACATGGAGTTTGCTGAAGCAGGTGTAGTAAAGGAAAACAAAACTCAGCCCTTCCTCACAGAAACTGCAGGAATTTACAGTTCTTCTCAGAATTCAGCAAAGGACACTAGCCTCCCCCAGACATCAAGTCTGCTCATGGCATCTCTGAGCTCAAGCCTTTGCTCCCCTGACCAAGCCACCCTGAGCCCAGTAAGAAGACCACCCCTCCACAACCAAAGTAGCCAAACAACCTCAGCACTTGCTCCGTTACACCTTTTAAACTGCAAAGAAACTCGGAACTCATCTCTCCCGTGGCCTTGGGGTGCTGGCCTTCAGGTAGAAACCCTTGTAATGAAGTTGTCTTCCTGCTTTGTTTTCTTCAGGGTGTAGTGTAGTTTTCTGACAATGTACCCCTGCGCGCACAGGCACCCGCGCAGAGGCCGCACTGAATGGAGTGACCCATGCCCAATAAAGATGTGACAAGAGGCCAGCCAGGTGCGGCTCAGTGGTTGAGCTCTGACCCAGGAAACAAGAGTCACCAGTTCCATTCCTGGTCAGGGCATATGCCCTGGTTGTGGGCTTGATCCCCAGTAGGTGGCATGCAGGAGGCAGCTAATCCATGATTCTCTCTCATCATTGATGATTCTCTCTCTCTCCCTCTCCTTTCCCCTCTGAAATCAATAGATATCTATATTATGTGACAGAAAACCTTTAAAGAAAAAAAAGGAAGGTTGGCAGAGGGCAGAGTCCACTCGATGCTGTCCATTAGGCTGGGGAAAGCCACTTGCCATGGAACTCTCATGAGAAGTAGGAAGTAACTCCCTCATCTAATGCAGTAGCACCTACGGCCATGGCAGGGAGAAGGCTGGGCACAAAAGAATAAGGCTGTAGTTCACCAACACCCAGGGCACATGAGGCTCACAGGTGATGCTCGACTTGGGTTTTTGGATTCATCTGTGGGGAAGTCAACACTAGTCAGCCACCTGTTGGGGATATATTCCAATGCGGCAGCCATCTATGCTTTCACGACTATTACCACTGTGTCTGGTTCATCAGGTACCAAGATCCAGCTCTTGAATTTCCCAGATACCAGCGAGGATGCCAGAGATGGGAAAAGTAGAGGATGTCAAGTCATTTCAGTGACCTGAACGTATGACGTGATCTTGATGGTTCTGAATGTCCTGAAGATCTCAGGACATAAGGTCATTGAAAATGAGCTGGAAGGCCTTGGCACTCACTTGAACTGTAAACCACCTAACACTGGCTGTAAATAGAAGGATAAAGGAGGCATGAAGCTCATGGCCGCTTGCCCTCAGAGTGAGCTGGATGCTGACACTGTGAAGAGCATCCTCGTTAATACTAACTTCATCATGCTGAAGTGACTGCAGAGTGATGCTGCATCAGATGGCCTCATTGAAGCACTGGGAGAAACAGTGTATATCCCCAGGATGTGTATATTAAGTGAGATTTATCAGATCTCCACTGAAGAATCAGCTATCATCTATAAGGTGACTCACTATTTATCTATTTCTGCCCATCACCACTGGACTTTTGAAGACCTGTTGGAAGATATATGGGACTAAGTCAAACTAATGAAGATTTATACCAAAACCAAAGGCCAGTTAACAGATTACATAAATATTGCTAGTAGTGCTGCCTTACCCTAGGGCCACTGTAAAGAATTTCTGCATAAAGATTCACAAAGATCTCGTTAAACAATTTAAGTACACTCTAGTCTTGCGTCTTTCTGTGAAATACAGTTCTCAAAGGTGTGTAAAAACCATTTAGTTAGAGGAGTAGAATGTAATTCAGGTTGTGGAGAAGTGACAACCACACCAGCTTTCTGCGAGGCCAACCATTCCAGCTTCCCCCATATCCAGATACCCTATCTCAAGCCCTTTCCGGCTTTGGCAGCCACTGGATCAGGATTCAAGGGAGGGAGGTGGAGGTACCCAAACTGGAATTTCATTTGCCTTGTCTTGTTGTCGCTTTGTATATTGAACTATTAGAGGCCTGGTGCATGAATTTGTGTACAAGTAGGGTCCCTCTGGGTGGCCTGCGGGGACCAGGCTGAAACCCATAGTCCAACACCTCCTGCTGCTCCTACCTGCTGCTCCTGCTCATCCCAGCCCCTCTGTGCCTGCTGTGGGCTCACACCCAATTGATCCCAATAGGAAGAGGCTAATGCTGCTGCAGCAGAGCTTGCCAGCCATGAGCCCTGCATCTGGCACCCTCCCAAGTGGAGTGGCCTGTGGGATCAGGCTGAAACCAGCTCTCCAACATCCACCAAGGAGTCCTGGATTTCGAGAGGGTGCAGGCCAGGCTGAGGGACCCCACCAGTGCACAATCAGGCTGGGAAGGGGCTGCAGGGAGGGTTCCAGGGTGTGTTCAGCCCATCTCACTCAGTCCTGATAGACCCAGTAGCAAGCCAACCTACCTGTCGTAGCATCTGCCCCCTTGTGGTCAGTGCAACAGCCATAGTGAGCCATTGAGCAGCCTTAGCATATCATTAGCATATTATGCTTTGGTTATTCCATTGTTCTACCGTTCAGCCTATTTGCATATTACCCTTTTATTATGTAGGATACAAAGGACCTGGTAGAAAAAAAAATTGACCACATTTGGTAAAGATTTCACAAATATCTATTCATAATTAAGGTGGCCATAGGATCACAAACATTTTTGAAATCTTGATCAGGGCATGTGTATGAAAATCTGCAAATATGTAAACAAGGACATCTTTCACTAAGGTGAGGCTAATGAATGCTTAATGAACTCTTGAGTGACATAACCTTTCAGTGACAGTGCTCTTTTTTATTTTAATGCTTGCACATAGGATACGTCAGTAATTAATTATTTAAACTTTTATCTTTCATCATTTCATTAATGGGAAATAAAGGCAAACCTGAATATATTCTATTACTGAAGAAAATTACAAAATACTATAACTGCCAAAGAGAAAAAATGTTGTGAAAGCTCATATAGAGCAAACTTTATTGATTTTCAAATTGCCCATATTTACAAAAATACATTAAGATAAATATAGCTTTATAGCAACACAAATGTGTCACATTTGATTTATGAATATGATGGCTAGGAACAGCTACAAAACAGAAGGAAAGAAATATCCTTAAAATATTCAATTCTAGCACATGTTCATGACCTTTTGTGCCTTGTGCCACGTGGTGAATTATTTATTCACAAAACATCGATAATAATGTGGCACAGTTTATACACAGTGAATCAAATCATGGAGCTGGGAGGTGGAAGACTGTAATTCTCCTTTGACTCTGCCGTTACCTGTGTGACCCTGGCCAATTCATTCATGCACTCAACAAAATCTTTAAAAAGTTATGCCATATGCTATGCACTCTACCAAGCAGTTCATAAAGTTTACAATCCAATCACATAACCTCTCTTCAGGTCATTTACTTTCTAGTCAAGACACACACACAATTTCTTTAATCTCAAGTATTCTTATTTATGAAATGGTAGGATTGGGTATTTATAATATCGTATCAAAGACTACTGAATCTTCATCAATAAAACATGTGCTTTCAGCCAAGCTCTCTATAACGATTGTAGGTTGTTCTGAGTTATGCATACCATGTTGCAAGATCCCCATGTGACTTCTAGCATCAATTCCTTAAGCCAATTGGCATTTTTGCTATCAAAATACTTGCAGAACAATGCAGGTGTACATCCCATAAGCATAATTTCTTTAAATCCCATTTCATAACTCAGAGAATTCAACCAGTGTGAATGAGCCATGGGGGATGTGAGGTGACAGGAATTTTCTCCAGCTTGAGAGTGGTGTGATAGGGTATGTAGGCTAGAGCACCTGGCGTGTGGTCTCCTAAATCAAGCAGCTGTTATGTACTGTCTATATACATATATCATCTTCTAGGTATGCCATGATGAAAAAGATACTGGGAAGTATTACTCTAACCAGCCAAGTTCTAAAATCAAAACTATAAATATTACAATGTAGGTAAATAAGTAAAGATTAGAAGAAAAGTAGGTAAAGGTCTCAGTCAAGTTCTAAAAAGTCTTTTAGAGCACCAAAACTAATTTAATGGGATCTGTATACAATTGGAACCAATTTACGTTAGACTATTTCAGACTATTTCAGAAAGTATAAAACTATACATGAATATGACATTGAATCCAAAGTGAATGAGTTAAGCAAGCATCTTTTCTCAAAGTCTCAATAAAAGGTATAAATTTATTATGTCAGTTTGTGAGGCAGTATCCCTTTCCCTTTTATTTAATACTAAGGGCCCAGTGCACAAAATTCGTGCACTGGGGGGGGGGGGGGAGGAGGCGGGTTTCCTCAGCCCAGCCTGCCCCCTCTCACAGTGCGGGATCCCTCAGTGGATATCCTACTGATAGCCCCAGTCTGGCAGGCACTATGTGTGTGTGTGAGTGAGTGTGTGTGTCCCCTGGGGGCCTGCCCCCAGCTGCACTGTGGAGGCTCAGAGTAGATGCCCTATGAGTGTGTGTGAGTGAGTGTGTGTATCCCCACTGGGGGCCTGCCCCCAGCCACATCTGAGGCTCAGAGCAGTGTACACCGTGGAGGCTTGGAGCAGGTACCCCTCTGTGTTGATCTCTCAGGCTCCTGGCCTTGCCTGCATGTTGTTCTCTCCAGTGAGCTGTGGCCAGGGCTGGGTGCTGCCTGCCGGCCACACTTGCCTGCTCCCCAATCTCACCACCAGTGACCCAGAAGCAGGCCACTGGTGACCCAGAAGCTGGCTAAAACTGGCTCTCCAACATCCCTGAGGGGTCCCAGATTGTGAGAGCATGCAGGCCAGGCCAAGGGATCCTGGCCTGGCCCTGCTTGCCTGCTCCCCAATCTCACCCCTGCCACCGGGAAGCAGGATCTCATCCCGGCTACTGCAAAGTAGCCAGACCCCGCCTGTGCACTGCCCTGTGGCCGGGCAGTCCCTGATTGCTCTGCAATCTCGCCCTGGTGAACGGGAAGCAGCCAGGCCCTGCCCACATGCTGCCCCAAGGCCCTACCTGCTCCACGATCTTGCCCGGACTACCATGAAGCAGCCAGGCCCCACCTGCACACTGCCCTGTGCCAGGCCAGCCTTGCCTACTCCCCAATGGCCACAGTGAACCCTGAGCAGGCCCTTCTGGGTACTGCCTGCTGGTGGTGCTTGCCTGCTCCAGGACAGCAAGACCTGCTCACGGGTTGCCGAGGCAATGCCTGCTGGGCTCACATTGCCAGGGTGACACTGCCAGCATCGGAGTGATGGTTAATTTGCATATTACTCTTTTATTAAATAGGCTGTTATAAGTATCATTCATTAAAGAGACTATATGTAGCTTTTATCTGTGTAAAGTTAAATAATACATATGACCAATTCTAATTTCTACTGATTATGTCATGGAACCATAAGGGATAGGCATAGTTATTTTTAAAGCCTCCTTTTTTCTCTTAAATATAAGTAAATAAGTTATATCAAAGCCCTGATTTATAAAAGAAGTCTTGTTGATTTGACTAGCCCTTAAGTCATTCAAGCCCACCTCCCCATTCACACGGCTAAAGTATAGCTTTTCATATCTGTCCTTATTGTTTCCAGAATGCGTCTCTGTGCTGAGCAAGACATTTCATAGGATCCACTTTGTCTATGTAAGTGATTTCCACAGAAGGGGGAATACACAAGCTACTGTAATTTCAATTTGTTTCAAAAAGGATTTGTATATTTTTGAAGTAGGTTTCCTGTCTAAGTAAATAACACTTGGATAGCTAAATAAAGTCAGAGTTCCTTGGAATAACACACAAAGTCCTTCCTGATCTGGACTCAGCATTCTCTTTAGCCTAGTCTTCTAACCTTTCCACTTTAAACAATTCTAAACTATTTACAGTCTCCCCAACCCCAAATACTAGTACATCAAATACTGGTGTATTTGAATATGCCTTTCCTTTGCTTGTAATATCCTCTATTTCCTCTTGTCACATCCTTTAATTCCACTTCTCTGATCTTCACAAAGTTAATTACTCCATTCATGTTTTACATCTACTGCCCTTATAAAAAGTATGCTTAAAAGTGTGCCTGTGATGTCCCTCTTATCCACTAAATAGGATCTCTTTGAGTGCAGACATTGTGGATTGTATCTTATTTAACCCACATATATTAGATGCACAGTAAATATCTATTATATTCAAGGACAACATTTCCTACAAAGTTTTTCGTAATATTCTTTGAAGCTTTAGAAGTCAAATTATAATTGAGGATCCTTGTAATATAATACGATGTCAACCATGAAAAAATTTTTTTCAACTGATTACAAAACTAATAATATATTAGTTCCATGTTATGAAAGAAGGATTTCAAGTTACAATGTCTATATTCAAATTTTCTGCCCTAACTGGTTGGCTCAGTGGATAGAGCATCCGCCTGCGGATTGAAGGGTTCCAGGTTCAATTCTGGTCAAGGGAATATACCTTGGTTATGGGCACATCCCCAGTAGGGGGTGTATAGGAGGCAGCTGATCGATGTTTCTAACTCTCTATCCTTCTCTCTTCCTCTCTGTAAAAAGTCAATAAAATATATTTTTTAAATTTATTTTTCATTTTAACAACTATGAAACAAATGGTATACTGGGTACTGAGAATTGAAAGATAAATAATATAGGGTTCCTAGAACCTCTAGCTAAAAATGTATTTGGTTATCTATATTCATGAAGTATACCCAAACTTCACTCTAATACTCATGGAAATAAAAGGAAAAAAATAATGTTTTTGATATCATCAATTACTAAGACAATTAAAAGTCAATACCAGTGTCTGGAAAGAAGTAAATGTAAATTGGTAAATTTCTAATCCGGCACCCCTCAGGGAATGTCAGGCCTAAACCAGCAATCAGACATCCCTCTCACAATCCGGGACACTGCATCCATCAATGACCCCACTTTTCATACAGGTGTAAGGCATCTTGCTGTTGTATAGGCAGCTACATTCTTTTGTGCTGATCATAAAAAGTAGTACATAACATGATCCTTCTGAGGCAATAGTACTATTTTCCCCATCTCATGGGTGGAAAAACTAAAGCAGAGCGAAAGTTAAGTAATTGGCTTTGTCACACAGTTATAATGTCAGAATCAGGGCTGACCACAATATGTGCAAGCCAGAGTCCATGCATGCTATCGCTGCATCATCTTGTTTTTTCAGTGTTAGAGTAGCCTTGCCAAGTGTTAATTTTTAAATCTAAAAGACTCTTCCCAATATATAGGGTAGGGTCCCTAGGCCTGGCTGGAGATCAGGGCCATCTGTGGGGTGACCAGTGGGCAGGGGATTGGGAGGCCCAGCTGGCACCCACCTTGGCTGGCGACCTGGCGCAGCCCACAGGCCAGTCCTGACCCCTCCTCCCCCCACATTGCAGCCGTTGGT
>PVJC01029291.1:0-21984 GCA_004026665.1 Murina feae
AGGCCACCGACCCCCTGCCACCTCTTTCCCGCTCCCTGATGCCCCTCCAAGGGCCTGGACAGCTGCCAAGCAGGCCACCGACCCCCTGCCACCTCTTTCCCGCTCCCCGATGCTCTGCAAAGGGCCTGGGAAGCCCACCAAGCAGGCTGCCGACCCCCTGCCGCCTCTTACCTGCTTCCCGGTGCCCTCCAATCCTGCCACCTCTTTCCCACTCACAGGTCCTGGGTTCTTTGCTCTCCGGCCCTGCAGCCGCTCTGTGCACTAAGGAGGTCCCTCAGACTGGCCTGTGCCCTCTCGCAGTCTGGTCCACCTGCTGGTGTGCCTGACCAGCCTGGGTGAGGGGCTTTAAGGCTGCCCACAGCTCCCATTGACCCAACGTCCCAGCAAGGCTGGCTGGACGCAGGTTTCTGCGGTTTCTCTCCTATAATTGATGCTGTTCCTTTAAGGCCTGGGGTTATCTTCTATAATTGATACACTGTTCCTTTAAAGCGGCCTTCTAACTAACGAAGCCTCCTCTGCTTCACCTCCCAGCGTCTATAATGAAACAATTGTTACTTTTACTGGTGAGGCCCAGGCTGCTCTTTCCTTCAGCTCCCGAGGATTCTATGATTGTTACATTGTTTCAAAGGTGTGTTTCGCTAGAGGCAGTTTAATCGGAGCTGAGCTGAGCCGGCGCAGCTTCACTTTCGCTCCTGCCACAATGGAAACAGCCGTTTACTCAGGTCCGTGAGTGGCGGCCTCCATGTTGGCTGGGCTAATTTGCATACAGCCGCTCTGATTGGCTGGTGGGCGTGGCTTACCCATCTCGGAGAAACGGTTAATTTTACTATTTCGCTTTTATTAGTTTAGATTGTTTATTTACCACAAGTAAAGGTCAGAAATTGTTATTTTTAAAATTTTTTTTTTTTACTTTTTCACTTCATTACTGCTGTGTATGTGCTCCATGTGAGTGATGTAGGTGCTTATGTAGGTGGATTCCAACTTATGGCAAAAATCGTGTTATGTCGCACCTTAAGAACGGATCTCCAACATAACCTGAGGACCTACTGTATAAGGAAATAAAAATAAGCTTCCTTATATCTGGAAAACACAGAGATTTCTTAAAAATTAGTAATATTTTGAGGGGGTTGGGGGTAGTCAGGGAGAAGTCAATGGGGGAAAAAGGAGATTTATGTAATACTTTAAACAATAAAGAATTAAAATAAATAAATAAATAAAATAGAAACAAACATTAAAAAAATTAGTAATATTTTGAACGTCATAAGAGTGATAAATGACAAATTTAAAATGACATGGTTATAGACTTGACTGTAAAATAGATGTAATATTCTAAGATAATGTTTCTTGACAAATAATAATTGTTATGAAATGACATAAAGTTTATATTCTTAGATTTAATATAGGGTTTTAATATATAAAGAATAAACTATATGCAAGATTTTTATGTGCATGGCTCATTGGAAGTGGGTACTGAATACTGTAAACAAGTCATAAATGTCCCAATGTATGAATCACAAAACATCTGGAGTACTACTGTCAGAAGACTCCCTGTTACTCTAGGCTTGCCTGGTGTCACAGAAGGACACTTGCTACCCCTAAGAATTTCCTATTTGACTCAACTCTGAATCTCTGCAAGTTTCTTTCTAGAGCACAGTGAAATTTCCAGATCATCCATTTTAATAAAAATGTAGGTATATAATTAAACACAGTTATTATTAATTCTTATTTGGCAGAACTTCCCCTGTAATTTTTCAAGCATGTTAAACACACCTAACTAATTTTAAAACTTAGGAGAGAAAATGTTATGGGCAGAAATAGAATATTGGGAACTAATTATAAGAAATACTAATCATGTTGTTAACTAAGATGGTTCTGTTCTGATGAGAGAAAGCACATTCTAACCTCACCAAGAGTTGTACAACTTGGGACATGGAAGCTAACATCAGAATACAGTCCACCCTCCTTCTGAGAACTTCCTATCATTATGGGAAGATTTACAATCTTGTGGCTGAAATAATCTAGTCCAGGAGGCACCTGCTCTTTACCTGCAATTTGGTCCTAGGGTGCTCAGAGGCGCCCAACCTCCTGCGACCCTCTCTCCTCCGCCCCTGAAGCCTGCATGACTTGTAACCTGTAATGATTATCCCATGCCTACTTTCCCATGCCTGTAATTCCTACTTCCCCATGTAATCTTTGTCCTTCTACCCAATATAAGCAGCTGGTTTATGGTGGGGTGCAGAGCAGATTTTTGTGGATGATGTGCTGCTTTTTCATACTGCTGGCAGTATTGGAATTAATACTCATACTAGTATCCCGTTGCAGGAAGATTCCTGCAAGAATAGGGCTTCCTGAGCCAGAGCAAAGCAGAGAAGGGAGCGAAACCCGCCTCGGCTCCCGTCTCTGCCGCCTCAGCTCCCTCCCATCTCTGCTGCCTCGGCTCTTCCTCTCCCTCCCCCCCCCCCCCCCCCCCCCCCCACCTGCTTCTCCCTCCCTCCTTCACTGTCTCTGCTGCCTTGGCTCTGTTCCCTTCTCCACCACTTAGCTCCCTTCTGCAGCACTTGGCTTCCTTCTACACTGTCTTTAGTCTTCACTCTCCTGTGTATGCAAATTAACTGCCAGCTTTGATGGGCTAATTTGCATACAGTAGCTCTGATTGGCTGGTGGGTGTGGCTTGGCTCATGGGCATGGCTTAGGTGTCTCAGAGTGATGGTTAATTCGAATATTACTCTTTTATTAGAGTAGATATGATACAATCCTGTCTCTGCACAATTGACAGGTAGCTCAGACCCCTTGGTTGTCCATTTATATAACCTGGCAACTCTGGTGAGACATAAGCAAGGGAATCCTCTGGGATGAGTACCAGGGATCCTGCTTGCTGCCTGGACTGAAGCTTCCTGGGGATGAGGCCTGGACTCTTTTATTCAAAGTGCTGCCAGGAATTTTCCTATTTTGAGTCCCAGTTGTAGCCATGGCAATCCCCGTCATTTCTTCTATGATGTAAGTTGAATCAAGTATTTCTGTATGATAAAAGGAGGAATCAAGTGTGTTTGTATGGCATGAGAAGCATTGGCTGCTCTTGTCTGGGTTAAAGGTGTGCATTTACTGGGTGAGCATAATCAGTTCAGGGTGGCAAGGGACCTCCAGTGGTCCTTGCCTGGTCTCCAAGCCCTCATCTGATCCACTCTGAGACAAGAGACATTGCTTTACTTCAATGTATGTGTGTGTGTGTGTGTGTGTGTGTTGAATGCAGGGCATTCTGTGGTTTCTGTGGCTGGAAAGACAAGGATTATGATGTGAGGTTCTTGTCTGTGTGTTGTGTGCACTTATAAATATTGTATTTTGCCTGGTGTAACTTTGCCTGTAATCTTGCTTAAATTGTTCAATCATGAGTGCTGGTGGCTCAGTCCCCCCCAAAATACTCAATTGGGATGAATCTTGGGAAATCAGCCTGCTTACACTTATCTTCCAATGAAGAAAAAGGAAAGGGGTATTTTACTGAAATACTGCTTGTCCTCACTCTTAAATATCCTCTTAACTGGGAAAAAGAGATTAGTGTTTGGGAAGACATGGTGTGAAGTTCTTGTCTGGGTTGTGCAAGAGTAGGCCTTGCACATTATTTGTAGTTATAAAAGAGTTGTGAAGAGAAATCTTCCCCTGGCTACCAGCTTCCCTCTGGTACGTGGGACCCAGGCTTCCTTCGCTGAGGGAGGCCCCGCCCACCCACCACAGCCTGCCAGTCTGTGGCCTGGGCCTTTCTCTTTGGGGGGCATCGTGGATCTCCTTCCCCACCATTGATACCCCACTAGATGGTGGTCTGGGCCTCCCTCTGTGGGGCAATCATGGGGTGATGGTCAGGCCCCAGACCAATCGCATCCCACCTACCTTGGCTGGCCTGGCACCAGTGGGTATCATAGTGTGGTCCCAGATGGTCATCTAGATGGTCATTCTGCTGTTTGGTCATTCGGTCAATTTGCATATTACACTTTGATTATATAAGTAAACCTTTTAAACCTCCCAAGTTTTTCTCCTAGAAGGGCTTGAGCTATAGAAGTGAACTTGAGCAGGGGCCACTCCCACATTGTAAAGAAAAAAAGTAAAGTCCTTGGTAACTTAAAACTTTGGAGTTCTGCTGGTTTAAATAACAGAAATTATTAAATATCTAGATTTTTTCAAATAAATGGATACTGAAATATTAATTTGTGTTTGCCTACTTTTGACCTTTTATTACAAAAAATCTAGAAAGCACACCTAAAACTGTTAGTGAATGTATTTGCCAATCTAAAGAATGCTAACTGCTTACTTTTTGTTGGTCACCTAAAAATTAAGGTTTCTAAGAGTTAAGAAGTCTAACTCATTGGAAAGAAATTGTATAGTTTTGGTAATAGAAGGCATGAGGCATGGAGATGCATTTTTGAAGGAAAAAGAAAGTGAGTTTCAAGCTGGTTATTTCTGAATGGGTAAGAAGGTTTGTGAATGTTGTGGAAAGCTTTGTGAAAGTTATGGAATAACTTTCTCTTCAGTTGTGAAGAGAAATCTTAAAAAGGAAATTATAATCTGAATAATAGATTTAATTAAGTAAATGAATCTAAAGTAAGCTAATGCAGAATTTGTTTAGTGTTTTCTAGTCTGCTAAAAGGGGAAAAAAATCTTTCCTGTTTTTTCTCAGGAAGCAAAAACTCTATAAATTATTGAAATTGTTATATATTATATTAATGCTTTAAAAAGGTGATCTTAAATGTGGTAACTGAAGTTTTGCTAGCCTATGTTTGTGTTTAATACCCTTTTGTCACTTTGAATGAATGAATACTCTAATACTATTTCACAATAATAAGGATGATATATAATCTTTTGGTAAAATAAATTTGACAAGCTTCCTAGGATTTGAATTTTAAGAAACTTTTTTTGACATAGAATTGGCGTTAGGTCATTCCAATGGGCCCTGGAATGCCTGAAGGATTTATTTTTTCTCCTTATGAAGGAAAAATTTTATACTTAAGTTACCTGGGAAGATTTTTCAAATAAAGATATAATAACTTGGATATACTTTCACTTATAACTCTAACTGTTATTCTGGAATATTGTGTTTTGCAGAAAGGACAAGGTTCCATGATATTTGCATTATAATCAAATTCATAACCATGTCACTTTAAATTTCTTCTTGTCATTTAGAGACAGTTTTGTTATAAAGCACTTAAAAAAATGTTACATCTTCTGAGGGATCCATGGAAAAGACTCTAACATTTTCAGATCATCCCTATTGAACTGGATGAAAATTATTAGAACTCTATAGAGTATCTGAATTTATAGAAGTATTGGCAGGAAAAATCAGGAGAAACAAAAAAATTGATTATGGGACTGAATAAACTGAAAATAATTATATAATTTTTATAACCTTTTTTGGAAATATTGCTAATTTTTAATCCTTTTATTATTCAGACAAAGGCAACTTGTTTATTTTCTTAAAGCATTTGGTAAATTATATATTTTACTCCCTACTTGATCCCTCCAGAATTTGGCAATCCTATATAATAAAAGCCTAATATGCTAAGTGTCTGATCATCTGATCATCCATTCAACCAATCAAATTGTAATATGCGAATGCTATGCTAAGGCACTCAACTGCTTGCTATGGCATGCACTGACCACCAGGGGGCAGATGCTCAATGCAGGAGCTGCCCCCTGGTGGTCAGTGTGCTCCCACAGGGGGAGTGCTGGTCAGCCAGAAGCCGGGCTTACAGCTGGCAAGAACAGTAGCGGTGATGGGAGGCTCTCCTGCCTCCATGACAGCACTAGGATGTCTGACTGACAACTTAGGCCAGCAGTTGGACATCCGCTGAGACCTCCCAAACTTCAAGAGGGTGCAGGCCAAGCTAAGGGACCTCCCCCAAGTGCACCGGTTCTCTGGTTCTTAATAAGTGAGGCATGGCAATAGGATTCTTTCCATGAATTCAGTTTCTAATTGTGGTTATATTAACCAAGACTTTGACTGGAATGTTATGTCTGAAAGAGACATGCCCAGACTCTGGATATCACCAGAAAGTTTTAAGAAATGAAGAATGACTTTGAAGCCATTGTGAGTGCTTTGGAGAAATAGCCTGGTACCTTGCTTGATCATGTGGTTCATGGCAGTCTTTCCAAGTAAGGAATGTAGGTTGCTTTCCTGAAACATGGCATGGAAAGAACCCCAAGACATTTTGGGAACTTTAAGAATGTGGGGAATTCGCCCAAGTCTACAGGTATTGCAGACAAACCTGATGGCAGCTAGGTGGCTCAGCTTCTTTGCCCTGAGGGGCCAATTAAAGCTTAATCATGAGATTACAGCAAAACAGATTTTTTTAAAAAAGCCTATATGATGCTATTTTTATTATATTCATACAAACAATCAGGACAAAGTGAAATTAGACTTAATACAGTAAGTAAATTGGTCTTAATTTGGATCCTTAATAAAGACAAGAGAGAAATTAGGGGGGAAATTGTGTTTCAGTAGGCTCTGTAACACACAGTTCTCAATATTAGACTCAAAACTTTACTTTTTTTTAAAGCTATTAACTTGATCCTGAATTTATCTCTAGCTCTTATCTCAAAAATATTAAAATTTTTAAAAAATATTTTAATTATTTTTTTACAGAGAGGAAGGGAGAGGGATAGAGAGTCAGGAACATCGATGAGGGAGAAACATCGATAAGCTGCCTCTTGCACACCCCCTACTGGGGATGTGCCAGCAACCAAGGTACATGCCCTTGACCGGAATTGAACCTGGGAACTTTCAGTCCGCAGGCCGATGCTGTATCCACTGAGCCAAACCGGTTAGGGCAATAATATTAAAATTTATAACACAGCTTATCTCCACCAGATTACTAGATTTCTTGTTTTCAGAAAATACCCCCTCTAGACACCTTCCATGCTCAGGCCTCATCGTCCCTCTGACAGAGAGCAAGGATCTCTTGGCTCTGAAAGAAATCTTCAACCCTCCTCAGCTTGAAGTAACTACAGAAGTGACCCTATGCCCCTTTTCTCTGAAAGAGTTCAGAGCCAAGATCCTTGAGGGGGAATATGGTAGGCAATTAGACAGACATGAGCAGAGCAAGGACAATGGGCCAATTGGGGAAGTGGATGGGACTGAGACATGTTCCTCACTACTCCAACTGCTCTGAAGCTGGCAGTGGAGTAACCTATGCAGAATGGACCTTTACATTTTGCCTAGTAGGAGCTGAGACATCTATTGCTAATACATGGAATTATTTCATTCATTTTGGGAAGAAAGTCACATACTGGGACCTTTATATGTTGGGACCCACTGTCTGGGAAAAGGATGCAGGGATGTTTTCTCTAAAGGTTGCTGCAGTAGTTCACTGTAGCAAATGTTTCTTCTGGGTGTACTAGATATTTTCTTTCAGTATCTAATAACTACAATATGAATTGTTCTGCTAATTTCACCATCCCTTATAATAATGGACATACTAAGCTGCTGTCTGATTGGTTTCTGATATGTGGGGTAACTGTATATTCATATATCCCTGCTAACAGCACCAGGGGGCCTTGTTCCTTAGGATGACTGACTGTCTTTATGCTTCAGAAGCATCACAAGGTCTGAACCAAAAGAGATCTTCTCATGCAGACTGTGGAGACCTGTTGAATATATTCCTTTAACCATTTTGTTATGCTGGCAATGGTAGGCTCCCTTAATGTAGAAATGACCCGGCTGGCTTGTAGCATGGTAAAAGCCCTGAATGCCACTTCCAGGGCTATACAGGGAATAAATCAAGAGCCAAATCAGGTCAGAGAAACAGTTCTACAGAATGGGGCAGCAATATATTATTTGTTGTGGTGGCATAACCATGGTTGTGAGGAATTTTAAGGAATGTATTGTAATCTTTCTGACAATTCTCAATTAACAGAAAACAATATTCAACAAACTTGCAAAACCATCTTCCAAGATACTGTATTCACTGTATTCCATCCTGGGAACTGCTTTCAAGGCAGAAGCAAATGAAGTGCAACAGGATCAGATTTTTCATCTAAAACTGATCTCATAGATATGAGATGATATAAAAAGCAGTTGCAAATGTTAGGGGCAGAAATAGAATATTGGAAACTAATTATAAGAAGTATTAATCATGCTCTGTTAACCATGATGGTTCTGTTCTGATGAGAGAAAGCACATTCTAACCTCACCAAGAGTTGTACACCCTGGGACATGGAAGCTAACATCAGTATGCAGTCCAGATCATACAATGAAGTCAAGACAGTCTCTTCAATAAATGGTGTTGGGAAAACTGGACAGATATATGCAAAAAAATGAAACTAGACCATCAACTTACACCATACACAAAAACAAACTCAAAATGGATAAAGGACTTAAATGTAAGACGGGAAACCATAAAAATACTAGAAGAATTTAAAGGTAACAAAATCTCAGACATATGCCGAAGCAATTTTTTCACTGATACAACTCCTAGGGCATTGGAAACTAAAGAGAAGATAAACAAATAGGACTACATCAAAATAAAAAGCTTTTTCACAGCAAAAGAAACCATCAACAAAACAACAAGAAAACCCACTGCATGGGAAAACATATTTGCCAATGTTATCTCTGATAAGGGCTTAATCTCCAACATTTATAAGGAACTCATACAACTTAACAAAAGGAAGATAGACAATCCAATCAAAAAATGGGCAAAGGACCTAAATAGACACTTTTCAAAAGAGGACATTCAGAAAGCCAAGAGAAATATGAAAACACGCTCAAAGTCACTACTCATCCGAGAGATGCAAAACAAAACAACGAGATATCATCTGACATCTGTCAGAATGGCTGTCATCAACAAATCAACAAACGACAAGTGCTGGAGAGGATGCGGGGAAAAAAGGATCTCTCCTGCACTCCTGGTGGGAATGCAGGTCAGTACAGCCACTATGGAGGACAGTATGGAGGTTCCTCAAAAAATTAAAAATGGAACTCCCATTTGACCCAGTGATCCCACTTCTAGAAATACTAGGGGCCCAGTGCACAAAAATTTGTGCACTTGGGGTGGAGGGAGTCCCTCAGCCTGGCCTGTGCCTTCTCACAGTCTGGGACCCCTGAGTGGATGTCCTATGATGGCCCCAGTCTGTCAGGCGCCTTTTGTGTGTGTGTGTGTGTGTGTGGCCACTGGGGACCTGCCCCCAGCTGCATCTGAGGCTCAGAGCAGTCTTCCTGTGTGTGTCTACCTGCTGGGGGCCTACCCCCAGGCACACCGTCAAGGCTTGGAGCAGGCACCCCCTCTATGTTGATCTCTCAAACTCTTGCCCTCCCTTGCATGTTGTTCTCTTTTTTGAGCTGTGGCCAGGGCTGGGTGCTGCCTGCCTCCCAAGCTTGCCTACTGCCCATCTTCCTCCAGCCACCAGAAAGCAGGGAAAACCCCGCCTGGTGGTCAGGCCAGCCTTTTCCTGCTCCCTGATCCCCGGAAGGGACCTGGGAAGCTGCCAAGCAGGCGCCGACTCTTTCCCACTCACCCGTCCCCTGCTGCCTTCCTTTCCCACTTCCCAGTGCCGCCAAGGGGTCTGGGGAGCTGCCAAACAGAACCCCGGCCCCTGCAGCCTTGCTTTCCCGCTCCCCGGTGCCCCGCAAAGGGCCTGGGCAGCCAACAAGCAGGCCAAGACCCCCCCGCCGCCTCTTTTCCACTCCCCAGCCCGCCACCTTGCTTTCTCTCTCCCCAGTGCCCCGCAAGGGGCCTGAGAAGCCCACCAAGCAGGCTACTGACCCCCTGCTGCCTCTTTCCTGCTCCCTGATGCCCCTCCAAGGGCCTGGACAGCTGCCAAGCAGGCCGCTGACCCCCTGCCATCTCTTACCCACTCCCCGATGCCCCGCAAAGGGCCTGGGAAGCCCACCAAGCAGGCCGCCAACCCTGCCGCCTGTTTCCCACTCACTGGTCCTGGGTCTTGCGCTGTTCCACCCTGCAGCCACTCTGTGCACTTGGGAGGTCCCTCAGCCCGGCCTGTGCCCTCTCACAGTCTCGGACCCCTCTGGGGATGTCCACCTGCTGGCGTGCCTCACCAGGCTGGGTGACGGGCTGATGGCTGTCTCCAGGCTGGCCAAACCCCCAAGAAAGTCCCTCATCCCATTGGGTTGTGGCCAGCGTGGGTGACGGGCTGATTGGTGCTTTCAGGCTTTAAGCCTGCCCACAGCTCCCATTGACCCAACGTCCCAGCAAGGCTGGCTGGATGCAGGTTTCTGGGGTTTGTTTATCTTCTATAATTGATGCTGTTCCTTTAAGATGAGGCCTTTTACTAACGAAGCCTCCTCTCTGCCTCACCTCGCGGCTTCTATAATGAAACAATGTTATACTCTTAGACTCAGGCCCGGCTTCAGCTCTGAGGATTCTATTATTTATACAATGTTGCAAATGTGTGTTTTGCTTTCCGTCAAGGCTAAGCGAGCCGCAGCGCAGACAGTTTCACTTTCGCTCCTGCTGTGATGGAAGCTGCCCGTTTACTCCGTGAGTGGCAGCTGCCATGTTGGCTGGGTTAATTTGCATACAGTCGCTCTGATTGGCTGTTGGGCGTTCTGAAGAAACGGTTAATTTTAATATTCCGCTTTTATTAGTTTAGATATCCCAAGAAACCAGAAACACCAATCAGAAAGGATATATGCACCCCTATATTCATAGCAGCACAATTTACCATAGCTAAGATTTGGAATCAGCCTAAGTGCCCATCAGCAGATGAATGGATTAGAAAACTGTGGTACATCTACACAATGGAATACTATGCTGATGTAAAAAAGAAGGAATTCCCACCATTTGCAGCAGCATGGATGGAGCTGGAGAGCATTATGCTAAGTGAAATAAGCCAGTCAATGAAAGAAAAATACCACATGATCTCACTTATTTATGGATAATAAAGACCATTATAAATTGATGAACATAAACAGATACAGAGGCAGAACACCATTGAATTGACTGTTAAACTATAGCTGGAAGGGTTGGGAGGGTTGGGGAGGGAGTTAATCGATCAACTGAAGGACTTATATGCATGCATATAAGCATAATCAATGGACACAAGACACTGGGGGGTAGGGGAGGACAGGGGAAGGTCAAGGGGAAAAAATGGAAACTTATTTAACCCTCTTTGTAATACTTAAAGTAATAAAACAAAATTAAAAAATAGAAGAATGCAGTTCACCCTCCTTCTGAGAGCTGCCTATCGTTATGGGAAGATTTACAACCTTGTGGCCAAAATAATCTAGTTCAGGAGGCACCTGCTCTTTACAACCCTCAACCCCTATTACCTGCAATTTGGTCCTAGGGTGCCCAGAGGCGCCCAGCTTCTTGCGACCCTCTCTCCTCCACCCCTGAAGCCTGCATGACTTGTAACCTGAAATGATTATCCCATGCCTACTTTCCCATGCCTGTAATTCCTACTTCCCCATGTAATCTTTGTCCTTCTACCCAATATAAGCAGCTGTCTTATGGTGGGGTGCAGAACAGATTTTTGTGGATGATGTGCTGCTCTCCCATACTGCTGGCATTATTGGAACAAACACATATATGATTCAATCCTGTCTCTGCCTAATTGGTTGAAGTAGTGACAGGCAGCCAGGACCCCTAGGTTGTCTGATTATAAAATAAAATCCTTGCAGTATTTCAGGGCCCATTGTACTAACTCAGTCATTTCTTTGTTAAAAAAGCCTTTTGAAATGTAAACTTTGGGAAGGTTGTCAAATATACTTAACCAAACGATTACATTTATGAGTCTTTTGTAAATCTAGGTAAAACAAATGTACAGCTTTATGGTAATAACTTTAAAAGATATTAATTATACTGGGTTTAATATTAAATATTATGTCTAGACCCTAGTATCATAGGCCAAGATATAGCCTAGTAGTGCCATCCAGAGGCAGAAAATATACCACATACTAATATGATATATAGACAAATACATAAAGACTATACACATGATTCAAATTACTAATTTTATAGAGGGCATAAGATTTTTCAGTTGTTTTTGATGACTTTTAAGGCTAGGAAAGGGGAGAGAAGTTCCCAAATACCAAGCAGGAAGACCTGTTGAGACTTTCAATGAAAGTGTTAAGGGCTGTGGTGGAAACAAAAAAAGTCTAGACTCCAATCTAAGGACTGAAGCAACAGGCAAGAGTTTGGGCAGGGCTGCTCTGGCTCACTGAAAAGTTAGAAACCCCAGTGACATGACATGAGTGGGGTTGTTACTATGTGGAATCTGATTAACAAAATAAACTGATGAATGGAGTAGATCAAGAGACATGGAAGCATGGAACAGAGTGGGGAATACTGGAGGGAAGGCAGGGGAGGGTGGATGGGTGGGAGGTGATCAACCAAAGAACTTGTAATGCATATATGCATAACACATAGACACAGACAATAGGGTGGTGAAGGCCTGGGGTGGGGAATAGGACCTTCTAGAAAGAGTCAATGGGGGAGAACATGGGATTATATGTAATACTTTCAACAATAAAGATTTAATTAAAAAATAAGTTTATCACCTCTTTTAAAAAGTGGGGTTGTTAGAAATACTAGGAGAGAAGGAGTACTTTCAGCCATCTGGAGTGATGGGGTCCTGACTCACAGTTGTCACCTGGGGACTCCATATCCTTTCATCTCAGCATTGCTCTGCTTTGAGAAAGGACTTACTCCGAAGCAGCTGGACAGGCAGATTTCCCCCACACCAACAAAGGCACCAACAAAGGAAAAAGTGTAATGAAAGCATCTCTAGGTCCTTAGGGAGAAATTGGGTGGAGGTAGCGGACTGGAGCCTGTTTTTTGTTGTTGTTTTTTCTACAAACTTAAAACTTTTACAAACTTTTCTACAATTTTCACAAACCTTTTAAGCTATTTAGAAATAACCATCATTAGAATAATTCAATTTCAATCCTTATTCTGCAAAAATGTATCTCTATAATACTTTATGCCTTCTATTATCACAACCATATTATTTTCTCTGATTTAATTTGAATTTTTAACTCTTAGAAATCTCAATTTTTCAATGATAACCCAAAAGTAAATGACCAGAATTGCTTAGTTTCTGAATGTACTTTAAATATACTCTTACTTTCAAAAACCACACCTTCAAGAATGCACCAGACACTATATTAATAGTCCCAAGTACACTTCATAGATTTTCTGCAATAAAAGCTAAAAAGCGGACAAACTTAAAATTGTCTAGCAATTAATGTTTCAGTATTTCATGTTATTTAAACATATCTAGATGTTTAATAACTTGTGTCTGTTAGATTTGATCAAATAATTAAATCAACCACTTCTCCCTGGGCAACTGACCTTTAGACCACTTCACAACTGACATTCTCTTTCACTTAGATCACATTTCACTTGCTAAGACCATTATCCTTCTCCTCTGGACCTTCCTAGGATTCTGACTCCCACCCTACTGGTGTGGCTCTGTGATTGAGCATCAACCTATGAATTAGAAAGTCATGGTTCAATTCCTGATCAGGGCATATGCCTGGGTTTGGGGCTGGATCCCCATTGTGGAGCATGCAGGAGGCAGCCAATCAATGATTCTCATCACTGATGTTTCTATCTCTCTCTCTCCCTCTCTCTTCCTCTCTGAAATCAATAAAATCCTATCTAATAAAAGAGTTATATTGCAAATTAGGTGTCATTCCGTCACGAAGATGGCTTCCCCCATGGCAACAGATGGCAGCACCCATAGCCACAAGATGGCAGCGCCTGGTCCAGCTCAGCCCCACCACTGAAGTTGTCAGGCCTGTTAGCCAGGCACATGATGGGGCAGGCGGGGGCCCCGAGGGGTGGAACAGGCAATCAGAGGGGGATGGGGTCCCCTTCCCAGGCCAGAGGCCTTCACCAGAGGCCTCAGGCATGGACAAGGGTGGAGCCAGTGATTGGAGCGGGCAGGGGCAGAGCTGGTGATTGGAGGGGTATGAGGGTGCCCTACCCAGGCATAAGGCCTGGGCCAGAGGCCTCAGGCCTGGGCAGGGGCAAGGCCAGAGATTGCAAGGGCCTGGGCTCTGCAGAGCCAGCAATCAGAGGGGCAGGGGCAGGGGCAGAGCCTGTAATCGCAGGGGTCTGGGCACCCGTGGAGCCAGCAAAGTAGGGGTTTGGGGGTCCCCTGCGCAGGCCTACACCCTTGGCCAGAGGCTGCAAGGGCAGAGTTGGTGATGGCAGGGGGCAGGATCAGAGCCAATGATCACAGAGGCCTGGGCTCTGTGAAGCCGGCGATGAGAGGGGCTTGGGGGTCTTCTGCCAAGGCCTGCAGCCTCAGGCACAGACTGAAGGCCTGGGCAGGGGCAGAGCCAGTGATCACAGGGGTATGGGGGTCCCCTGCACAGTCTGCATCCTCGGCCAGAGGTTACAGGCCTGGGCAGGGATGGAGCTGGGATTGGAGGGGCAGGGATGGAGCCAGTGATCTGAGTGAGCTACAGAGGAAACACCTTTTCTTATTGCTCATTGGCTAAGCTCCCTGTATGCCACTGGTAATATTCTTAGTAACTTGGGTAATAAGAATCCAAAAACGCGATCTAGGGTTTTTCCACTACAGTCCTGGAGAAAAAAATGAAGGTCCACTGCTGGGGGGCTAAGAAATGACATATCCTGCCCTAGACGGTTTGACTCAGTGCATAATGCCTCAGCATACTGACTGCAGGGTCTGGGTTCAATTCTGACCAAAGGCATGTACCTAGGTTGCAGGCTCCTCCCTGGCTGGGGCCAAGGTCAGGGCATATGCAAGAGGCACCAAGTCAAAGTGTTCCTCTCACTTTGATGTTTCCCTCTAAAAATCAATGGAAACATATCCTCAGGTGAGGATAAAAAAAAAAAAAGAAATGTCATATCCTATGAAAGACACATCTTGAAAATGCCTAAAGAAAGTTGTCATTTTTTCATGGTGAAGGGGACTGGAGTCCGTGTTGATGAAAACACCTTGCAGGCTGTGGTGACTGGCAGTGGCTGCAGCAGCGGGGTAATGGGGTTGGTGGCTTCCTCTGATTAGCCTGGTCACTTCCCACAAAGTGAGGCCAGATTGTGGCTTAGGCCCGCTCCCCAAGGGGAGCAGGGAGCGGGCCTAAGCCGTCAGTAGGACACCTCCTGAGGGCTCCCAATATATGAGAGGGGGCAGGCTGGGCTGAGGGAATCTCCCCTACCCCAATGCATGAATTTCATGCACCGGGCTTCTAGTATATATATATAAAATCTCTGACTTTCCATCCCTGGGTTCTGGTGCCATTTTGGGGCTCAATCCATCTGATTTTCCAGATGACCTAGTCCTATATAATAAAGAGGTGATATGCAAATTGACCTCTGTCATGCCATCACAAGATGCCTGTGTCCACAGCGGAGGTGGGGTTCCCATAATGAGCCATAACTAGTGATCAGCAGGGAACTGAGGCAGTGTGGCCTGGGCCAGGGCAAGGCTGGGGACCTGAGGCTGTGCCCCCAATGCAGCAAGGCTTGACAGGGGACCTCAGGCTGCACCCCCTTGCCCCAGCACCAGGCCAGGGGACCTCAGGCCATACCTCCTACCCAGCAGGGCTTGAAGGGAGACCTCAGGCTGCATCCCCTGCCCCGGGACCAGGCTGGGGGACCTGGAGAGTATGCCGGGGGACCTGAGGCTGTGCCCCCCTCCCGGCACCAGGCTGGGGAACCTGAGGCTGTGCTCCCCACCCAACAGGGCTTGACAGGGGCCCTAAGGCTGTACCCCCAACTCAGCAGGGCTTGACGGGGGTGGGGCCGGCCGGGTCTGGGTCTCACGCAATTTTAAGGTGCACGCGGGTGGGCAGGAACTTGACTCTGGATCCCCCAGCATGCCCCAGACTCTACCAAGAGGAAGATTTTCATATACGTTTTGCTAATTTTCTTTCATCTTTGACACTTCTATTTTAGAGAAAGGGCAAATAGCAATATTAAAATATTTCCTCTAATTAATTCCCTTTTAATGTGCACGAATTTTGTGCACCAGGCCACTAGTAAACTTGTAATTCTTTACCACATTTGTCCTTGCGTGTTCCTCCTTCAGCAAACCTTACAAGCAGTGGTTCTCAACCTTTCTAATGCCACGACCCTTTAATACAGTTCCTCATGTTGTGGTGACCCCCAACCATAAAATTATTTTTGTTGCTACTTCATAACTGTAATTTTACCACTGTTATGAATCATAATGTAAATATCTGATATGCAGGCTGTATTTAGGCGACCACTGTGAAAGGGTTGTTCCACCCCCAAAGGGGTCGTGACTCAAAGGTTGAGAACCGCTGCCTTACAGTATCATTTAACCTAGCAATGCTTCTAAGTTTTAAGTTACTGAAGACCTTGGAAAACTATGTCTAGGCATATATGAGTATGAAAAGCTTTATTTAAAAAACCCTTCATTTTAGTTATATTTATTTATTATCTTAAAAATTCTATGAGATTTTAAAGTCAATCCTTATTCAAGCCATTTTTTTGATAAAATTTGTTACAGGGGTAACATGATCTTGACAACTTTTAGGAGGCTAGAGAAAAGGCTGAGAGAGGAGGACCAGACCCTGCAGCTTGTTCCCAGGATTACAGCTCCCAGGCTTCCAGCTGCTTGAATTCAAAAGTGCCACATTCTTTCCTTTATAAGGGGAAGGAAGGGCTGTACTACTCCCTAGAGCTTCTGAAAGACATGAATAAAAGTGAGATTCCCAAGGTGGTAGTTGAAAGAGTAGAGTGAAGGGGTAATATTAAGGATGCCCATTCACCCCAGTGATCAAACAGGTTATGGAAGAAAGAGGCCTTGGTAAGAGAGTCAGAGAACAGCAAGTAGTCCCTCATTGGCTCCATCCATTTTAATGGTGATGCTCTTAGTGGGGGCTGACTGGAGCATTGGGCTCCATCAGTTCAAGGCCATTGTGTGGTTAGGTTCTGGTCCTGGCATCTTCCAGCCCCTGCGACTCTCCCTCTTCCAGTAGTTGAACTTGCAATAAAGGGGACACAGAACCTTGAGGTGACATATGGTTTTAGACTGAGCTGTTTGTTTCTATGGGACGGCTTTCTTGCTCTTCCTCTGTCCTGCCCCAGTTGTTAAAAACGCTGCAAGTTATTTTTACCAGTTGCTGAGTGGGTATCTGGAGCCACAATAGTTGCTGTTGCTAGGTGACAAGGAAGGGAGGAGGATTTGGGGCTGAGACAGTCTGTCAGATGTCCTAGGGAGGATTTCTTACCAGTATATTTCCCAAGCCTGTAAATCATGCTTAGAGTAAAACTTATGAAGTGTTCCAAAGAGGCTTGTTTGAAGAGGAGGGAGAAAGGGAACTTTCTACTAACTAGAGATTTCTTGATGCACATTACCCCCAAGTTGTGAAAATAGGGAAGAGGGATATACAAGAATGTAGCCTTGAAAGTAGCTTAATTTGTCTTGCAGTTTGAACAGGGATGTTGTTTGAATAAAAGGAGCTAACAATCTTAGGGTTTATTAGGGACTTCTCATAAATTGTAGTTTATTAGGGACTTCTCATAAATTGTGGCTACAGCAAGAAAAAATAGGCCCTTTTCCTGTCCTCACACTCACAATCAACACCAAATTCAGGGAAGAAAAATAATGAACTAAAAGAAGGGACACACTGAAGGCTGTTTCTCTTAAACAGGTGGGAGATGCACAGTTAAACAGTTATATTTTTAAGTATTACAAGGACACAAAAATGTAATAAGAAAATCAAAGCTGAAACCCAGTTCTTTGCAATCAGGTGGGGTGCATTTGGGGGGTGAGAATAAGGTGTGTGCAAATCACTGGCAGCAAAGAACATAAGAGTTATGGGTTTGGACTTCTGTATCTGATCCAGTTGGCCCTGTGTCCACAGGTTTCACATGGGTAAATTCAACAAACTATAGATCAAAAAAATTTGGACAAAAAATATCCCAGAAATCTCCAAAAATCAAAATTTGAATTTGCCATGTGCCAGGTACTATGCTGAATTCATACAAATGAAGTGATGTGTAGGAAGACCCTGGTGTGGCCTATGTGCACATATAGGTTATATGCAAGTACATCCACCATTTTCTATAAGGGACTTGAGCATCCAAGGATTTTGGTATACACAGGGGTCCTCCTGCAGATACTAAGGGACAACTGTAGTGAGGTTTTGTGACCTGATGTCAAGGTTAAATTTTGGATAGGGATTTAGAGGTAAGTGCTTCCTTTGCAAAATAACTCACAATGAAGTACCAGTTTCTACAAGGTCCCTTCTAATTGTAGCAAACATCATAAAACACAAATATTAATAGTGAAAGAAAATGTACTGTGTCAAGATCCAAATTGCCACTGTTGGAGACATGCGCGTTTCACAGGAAGGTAGTCAGCCAGGGTAAACTGGCATAAAACTCTCTCTAAAATCAGTAAAAACATAAAAGAGAAATAAAACACAACAAAACAAAAAAAGAATATTGCCATAATGGTATCCCTTTACCAAATGAGCATCACCTCCTGGATTAACATTAAATATATCACCTCTCATTTCTCTTGAGCACATTTAGTCCTCAACTCACTGCCTTTCCTCAAGTCTTTGAAGCTCAAAAGGGACAGACACAGCACTTCTACCACTAAAGGCTCAACCAGAACTGGCCTGTGCCTCTGTCCCGTCAAGAGGGGGTAATTTGATGGTGAATATGTAGTATGTCTGTTACATTGCTAAGTGCAAAAGGATAGTTGGAAAGGTAATCAATCATATACATGCAGTGAACAGAAACAAACCACTCATAAGTTAGAATGCTAGATTATAAATTGCTGATTACATAACATAATAACACTGATACAGGTCCTGTATCCCCTTTGTGAAACTTAGGTAATGGCACACAAAACACTTGGTGAAATGTTGAGTTATTCAATGGAACCAGAAATGGAGACACCTTGAAAATATTAATCGGAAAGGTGGGGAAAAAAGGCAATGCTAAAAACTTGTAAGAGCTTATGGGTATTTTTTTGAAAGTCTTCACAAAATATACAATATATGCTTGTATTTAACATAAAATTTGGAGTTCATCTACTTCCATGTTACCAAAACCTACCTGGATCTAATTTTTTTCTACCCTGTTTCCCCAAAAATAAGACACTGTCTTATATTAATTTTTGCTCCCAAAGATGCGCTAGGTCTTATTTTCAGGGGGTGTCTTATTTTTCCATGAAGAAGAATACAGTACACATTTATTGTTGAACAAAAGAAAAGGAAATTTATTACCTGTGTGTCCACACAATGTGCCCAAATCCTGGCCCGTGTGACTCACTGTCTAATTGTGAGTCAGCCATACTCTGTCAGGGCAGAGCAAACAGCAGGTGGCAGCTTGTCCTGGCGGCAGCTCGGGCTCTCTGATTAAAAGAGACCTCTCACTTCCTACCTGCTCTGGTTAGGCTATGCTGCGGCCAACAGTGAGCTGTATGGCAGCGCCCACCGCTATGGCCCAGAGTCCAAAGTTACGGTAGCTTCAGGGGGGCCTTATTATCAGAGAGGTCTTATTTTGGGGGAGGTCTTATTTTCAGGGGATGCCTTATATTTCAGTGAGAGGCAGAACCATATTAGGTCTTATTTTCAGGGGATGTCTTACTTTTGGGGAAACGGTATGATAAGGAATCTAGAAAACACTTTCTATTGTTCTTATATCCACAGAGCTCTGGGCAGGCCTGGAGATAGGATACATATAGAAGACCCAGTGCTTCTAAGGCCTACTGGTCCAGGACTACTGATCTTGAGATTAACAAAATTTATATATCTCCACTAAGCAACACCTTCTTTTAAGGCCAAGTCTACTCTTGATTTTCCTTCTAATCTTTATTAGAAAATTGCTTATTTTTTTAATTTTCCCCATCTTTTACAGTACGTAAGTACTGTTGGTAGGAGCCATAGATAAATATGTAGTGAGGTGAAATGTAGAATCATGACTAATGTGAGCAAGAGCAGACTTTAGCATGGGTATCTCCTAAGACATAAACATAAAAGGTTAGTTTAATCATTCTGAGGTCCCATCCTATGGTGAAATTTGCTTTTTCTACTTCTCTGAGCATAATCTAAGAGTGAAATCTTGAAAATGTTTGATGGGTGACTAAATCAAAACTGAGCATTGAAAACAAATAAGCACTAAAAAAATAAAATAAAAGAGAGCCTGGCTGATGAGGCTTAGTGGTTGAGCATCAACCCATGAACCATGAGGTCTTGGTTCAATTCCCAGTCAGGGCACATGTCTGGGTTGCTGGCTCTATTCCCAGTGGGGGACATGAAGGGAGCAGCCACTTGGTGATTCTCTCTCATCATTGATTTTTCTATCTATCCCTTCCCCTCTCTCTAAAATCAATAAAAACATAAAAGAGAAATAAAACACAACAAAACAAAAAAAGAACATTGCCATAATGGTATCCCTTTACCAAATGAGCATCACCTCATTAAATATGTCACCTCTCATTTCTCTTGAGCACATTTAGTCTTCAACCCACTGCCTTTCCTCCCTTGGGTCCCAGGAGGAGGCTATACTAGACATTGCTTGTTTACTTCCCTTCACTAATCTGACTAAGCTTGGAGTTCCTTCCTTTGCCAATTTATGGAGAGTTACATGAAGAGATGGAGAATAAAACCTTAGGGTAGCCATTTACCAAACATGAAAATCTCTGGGCTCCTCAGAACACTTAAACCTAATAGCCTGTTGAAAGGACAGAAAACAGGACTTTCCTTTTCCTTCCTGTAACCTCCGCAATTTATGAGAAACACTTAGTAATTAAACTCCAAGAGTGTTAGCTCCTCTGATTTAAACAGCCCCTCTGTTCAAAGTGCAAGACAAGGTAAACCACTCCCAAGGCTATATTTTTGCATCCACCTCCTCCCTGCTGTTTTCACAATTCAGGGATAATTCGCACCACAAAGTCTCTAGTTAGTAAGAAGTTGTCTTCTCCCCACCCCCCTCCACCCCCCGCCATACCCCCTTTAACAAGCCTCTTTTGAGCAATTCATAACTTTTGGTCTAAGTTTGTTTTACAGGCTTGGGAAAAATACTGATAAGACACCTCCTTAGGATATATGCCAGAAAGCAAACAAATGGTAACTTTTCAAGAAAACTCCCCTGGTATCTACTCAACTTCAACACAATCTCCCTCCCTTCCTTGTCACTTAGCAATAGCAACATTGAAGTGAAAACCACTTTCTTTCTTTTTTCTCTTGGAAAGTAACTAAATATATTCCCTGCATCTATCTCTTCTCTCAATTGTGCATTTTTTCACAGCCCATGTTATCGGCCAAACCTTAACACATGCCAAATTTTTACCAGTAAAGCCAACTTAGAATTCTTAAAATTGAGATGACATTTTTAATACTCTCATCTAAAATTCAGGCAAGTGTGACAGACATAATAATCCTATATAATAAAAGTGTAATATGAAAATTGACCATCCCTTTGGGATGCCTAAGCCATGCCCACCAGCCAATCAGAGTGACTGTATGCAAATTAACCCAGCCAACATGGAGGCCGGCACTCAGGGAGCTGAGTGAATAGGCAGTTTCCGTTGCAGCAGGAGTGAAACTGTTTGTGGGCCACCTGGGCTTCTCTCCCTCCAGGGAACAACATATTAGCAACATTGTTTCAATCCTAGGAGCTGAAGCAAACCGGGCCTGACTTCTAAGGGAAACATTGTTTCATTATAGAAGCCAGAGCTGAAGCAGAGAGGAGGTTTCATTAACTGCCTAGGCCCCGGC
This sequence comes from Murina feae, assembly GCA_004026665.1. Lineage (NCBI taxonomy): Eukaryota > Metazoa > Chordata > Mammalia > Chiroptera > Vespertilionidae > Murina > Murina feae. The sequence goes on from PVJC01029291.1 coordinate 21,680, forward strand.
TTAAAGGAACAGTGCATCAATTATAGAAGATAAATCCCAGAAACCTGCGTCCAGCCGACCTTGCTGGGACGTTGGGTCAATGGGAGCTGTGGGCAGCTTTAAAGCCCCTCACCCAGGCTGGTCAGGCACGCCAGCAGGTGGGCATCCCCAGAGGGGTCCCAGACTGTTAGAGGGCACAGGTGGGGCTGAGGGACCTCCCGAGTGCACAGAGTGGCTGCAGGGTGGAACAGCGCAGGACCCAGGACCCGTGAGTGGGAAAGAGGCGGCAGGGCTGGAGGGCACCGGGAAGCGGGTAAGAGGCGGCA
>PVJC01029292.1:0-21952 GCA_004026665.1 Murina feae
ATTAGGGGAATACAAATTAAAACCACAAGAAGATACCACTGCCCAGCTGTTAGAACAAGTAAAATTAAAACGATTGACCACACCAAGTGTTTGCAAGACTGTGGAGAATGTGGGGATGTAAGCTAGTACAACCATTCTGGAAAAGAGTTTGGTAGTTTCTTTAAAATTTTAACATCTCTGACCATATGACCCAACCATTCCAACTTCTAGATATTTCCTCAAGAGAAATGAAAGCAGATATTTATACAGAGACTTGTACACAAATGTTCATAGCTTCCTATATAATAAAAGGGTAATATGCAAATGAACCCTAACAGCAGAACAACTGGGAATGACTGGTCACAATGACACACACTGACCACCAGGGGGCAGATGCTCAATGCAGGAGGTGCCCCCTGGTGGTCAGTGTGTTCCCACAGGGGGAACTCTACTCAGGCACAAGCCAGGCTGACGGCTGCCAACACAGTGGTGGTGGTGGCGGGAGCCTCTCCCGCCTCCTCAGCAGAGCTAAGGATGTCTGACTGCAGCTTAGGCCTGCTCCCTGCTGGCAAGTGGACATCTCCCTGAGGGCTCCCCGGCTGCCCGAGGGATGTCTGACTGCCAACTTAGGCCCAATCCCCCCAAGGAGTTGGGCCTAAGCCAGCAGGTGGACATCCCCCAAGGGGTCCCAGACTGCGAGAGGGCACAGGCCAGGCTAAGGGACCCCCCCACCCCCAGTGCACAGATTTTTGTGCACCAGGCCTCTAGTTATTTATAATAGCCCAAACCTGGAAACAACTCAGATGCTCATCAACAGGCGATTAAATGTTGGTATTCAGTATACAATATAATACTGAGCATAAAAATGAACAAATTATTGATTCACGCTACAACATGAGGGAAGCTCAAAATAATTGTATGAGTGAAGGAAGCTATATAAAAAAGGGTACGTACTCTATGTTTCCATTTATATAAAATTCTGGAAAATTAAACTAATGTCTAGTGACAAAAAGCACATGAATGGAGGGGATCTTGAGGTGGGGGAGAGAAAATTTACAGTTGGTCATGAGGAAACTTTTGGGGGTGACAGATATGTTTATTGTCTTGATTACAATGATGGTTTCACAGGTTTGAATGTCAAGACTATTCAAATGGTACACTTTCCATACATTTAGCTTACTGTACATAAATTATACATCAGTAAAGCTGTTCAACATGGAAGAACTACATGAAATTTTTTGGATTCTTCTTTTCCTGGTACACTCGGACTTGTGTTAGACATGTATGCAGGGTGAACCCTTATGTGATCTCATAGTGTATTCACTTCTCCTTTGGGCAGAATGAAGATCTCACTCTTTTAATTAAGGAAATGGAACAGGGACGCAGTGATTTGGAGAAGATGCAAAACCTTTATTCCGAGTCCTTGATCATGGACTGGTGGTACAACGGTGAAAAGGAAGGCGACAAGTGAGCTGCCAACCCGCCAGTCTCCCTGCCTCGGGCCCTGCTGATGCTCTGCGCTCCTTACACTTCTTCCTTCTGTGATGCTTTGTGATGTCTCTTTGGAAAGAATCACACAGTATGACTCCGCTAGGGTTTTTCTAGGCAAAGAGAATTTATCATCCAATAATTTAGTAACGATTGGCTTTAAAGGCCACATGTTCACTTGATAAGTTCTGAAGTCCTTGCATGGACCTCCGAAGTAGGGCCAGCTTCATCTACACCCAGTGTGAACAGGCCCAGCCCGAGTGAGTGAGGCAGGCACAGCCCGAGTGTGCAGGGAACGAGGCCTGACACCGGTGTGAACAGGCCCAGCCCGAGTGAGTGAGGCAGGCACAGCCCGAGTGTGCAGGGAACGAGGCCTGACACCCGTGTGAACAGGCCCAGCCCGCGAGGTAGAGTAGGGCACCAGTGTGCAGGGAACCCAAGTCCAACTTCTCTCTGCCTGTTGGCAAGTTCTATCTTTCCTCCACACCGATCCACTGCTGTGAGTCTCGTTTCTTTATCTTTGAAATGGTGGGTGTGGTGGTAGAATTTGGGATAGTTGATCTTGGATCTTTTCCCACTCTATAGTCTAATGTATTTCTAATTAGTAGTTTTTAAACACAAAATCAAAACCAACCCCAACATTCAAAAAATGTGTCCAATCTTATTAAAATGATTTAGTATTGTACAGACATTCAAGTATCACAGCTTCATATAAATTCTCTATTAGGAGGATTTTTTAAAAAAATTTAAAAGAATGATAGCAGCCCTGGATGGTGTGGTTCAATGGATAGAGCTCTGATCAGCCTGTACACCAAAGAGTCCTACCTGGGTTGCAGGTTCCATCCCTAGCCTGGTGGGGGCACAAGCAGGAGATAACCAATTGATTTTCTCTCTCACATTGATGTTTGTTTGTTTATTTCTTTCTCTCTGTTTCTCCTCCCTCCCTCTCTTCCTCCCTCCTTTCCTCCTGTCCACTCTCTCTAAAAACATCAATGGAAAAAATATGCTTGGGTGAGAATTAACAACAAAAATATAAAGAAAGAAAAGAATGACAGCAAAATGGAAAGAAGTTAGAAAATACATTTATTAACCATCATTTCCTCTTCATCAAAATTCACTATCTTCCTATGAGCAAATTAAACATTCATACGGGCTAGGGGCAGGATATGAGCATGGTATCAGTAAAACAAGGTAGCCGCTATACTGGGCATCTCTTATAATGAGGCTTTACAGCATCTTTTTTTTTTTAAGCATTTGTTTGGGAAATCTCATGTGTATCTTCTAAATTGGGAGGATTTAAAGAAACAAATTCAGAATCAAGTTAATCGGCAGCACTTCAGTGTACATTGCATTCTCTGTGCTTCAGCCAGTACCTCAACTGCCCTTGTCTCCCTGTTTAATCAAACGAAAAACCTCAGGAAGTTGGCTTGGTCGGTTGACTATATTTGCATTCTAGTTTTATATTTCTCTTTTTAGGGGCTGGAAGGAGCGGCAGGTTCCAGAGTAGCCGCATGACCTCCTATGTAATCTGGAAAAGTGTCTAAATCCAAGCTTCCTCCTATTGCGTGTTAGGTTCCTCACCTATAACATGGGAGTAATGGTAGTCATGGAATAGTTGGGTGGACTGGACGAGAGCATGCGTGCACGTCATAGGAGCTCTGAATGAACAGAGAGGAAAGAGTAAATGCCGTGCCTCCTGTTTCTATATCCTGGTAACATCGCATTGGAAAAAGTCATTCGCCGATTTAGCTCCAGTCAAAAATGAATAGCTGTGTTCTCATGTGGGCCTGGCTCCTCTGTCACGGATGCACAGTGGGGTGGGGCACACAGGACTGCACATCAGGTGGTGCTCCATGGAGCAGGCACAGTGTGGGGGCGGCGGAGTGAAGAGGGAGGGCACGCTGAACTTGCTGGGGCAGGAGATGGTTCTGGAAACTTTCCCTTCTGTGGCTGCTATGTTTGAGCTTCAGAGAAGGTGTGTCGGGGAAAATACGGGGGCATTTCAGGGCCCCTTCTGGCCTCCGATCTGTACCAGACCGTTTTGCTGCGATCTGGTGTTGCCCCGGGGTTCCGAGGCTTTTATAAGAGTTGGTTGTTCAACCCTTTGGTCAGAGACATGGGTTCCTGTAGTGCTTCCTGGTTGACAGCCAGCTCTCCTCGTGTTGGTCCTCACATGGGCCCCTGCAGTCAGAGCACAGCTGGTTCCCACATTTTGTAGATGAGGACAGTTAGGAAGTTTAGAGGGTTGAGCGATCTCCCTGAGTCACACAGCAGGGAAGAATGAGAGCTGTGATGTGAGCCATAGCCGGTGGCTCCAGATCTGGGTCCCCGTCCATTCTTCTGCTGGGACAGCGGTCAAGGGCTGTTCTTACACGTTACCTACTAGTAAGTGGGGAGGGGAGCTCACTTCTTTAAGTTTGCAACTTTCAACATGATTATTGATTTAACTGCCTTCTTGATGAAAATTTTATGTTTTCCCCTCTTTTTTCTTTTTGTTCTTCCTTTTTCTTTATCTTTTTTTTTTTTTATCTAAATCAAAACAGGCATCAAAAAGAAATCTGTTCCTTGGTTTCAACCCCAGAAAAATGTGCATATCCTCACTCTGATGTTCAAGCAACCTGGGTGTCCTCCCTAAATATGTCAAAAGTCCCAGAAGACCTTTCACATCAACAGATTCAGAAAAAGAAACTCCTCCATGCAGGTATCAGTGAACAAAATGGTTTTAATGTCATTGATGGTTGTTCTTCAAAGCAAGAAGCAGAATAAAATGAAACCCACACAATATTATAAAAAAAAGCCTAACCCTGTGGTTTTTAATTGAAATTTTTATTGAGATACTGTACATTCACATGCAGTTGTAAGAAATAATACAAATAAATCCTGTATGCCTACTCTTTCCTCAGGTCCCCCAACGGTTACATCTTGCAAAAAATCCCATATAATAAAAGGGTAATATGCGAATTGACCCTCATGGTGGATCAACCAAAAACAACTGGTCACTATGATGTGCACTGACCACCAGAGGGCAGACGCTCAATGCAGGAGCTGCCTCCTGATGGTTAGTGCCCTCCCTCAGGGGGAGCTCCACTCAGCCACAAGCCGGGCTGATGGTTATGAGCTCAGCAGCAGTGGCGGGAACCTCTCTTGCTTCCTCAGCAGTGCTAAATATGTCTGACTGCGGCTTAGGCCTGCTCCCCACGAGGGCATTCTCCGAGGGCTCCCAGACTGCCAGAAGGATGGCTGACTGCCAGCTTAGGCCCAATCCCCCAGGAAGCAAGCCTAAGCCAGCAGGTGGACATCCCACAAGGGATCTCAGACTGCAGAAGGGCACAGGCTGGGCTGAGGGACCCCTCCATAAGTGCATGAATTTTCGTGCACTGGGTCTCTAGTAATATACAATATTCCAAGTAGGATATTGACATGATTTTATTCAGTTTATCCAGTTTACTGTGTTCGGATGTGTGTGTGTATGTGTCTGCATCTGTGTGTGTCTGTGTCTATGTGTCTTTCTGTGTGTCTATGTGTGTATCTATATCTGTGTGTATACTGTGTGTGTGTCTCTGTGTGTGTCTATATGTCTGTGGTTGTATGCAACTTTATCACATGAGTAGTTTCACATTTCCACCACCACAGTCAAGATACAGAACAGTCATCATTGCAAGGATCCCAGGCATTGCTCTTCTGCAACCATGCCTACCTTTTCTAAGCCCTGGACCCACTGAATTCTCCATTTCTAAAAAGTTATCATTTCAAAGATGTTATATAAATGGAATCATGCAGTACATAACCTTTGGGGGTTGACTTTTCTTACTCAGCATATTTTCCTGAGGATTCATCCTAGTTTTTACATGTATCAATAGCTTGTTCCTTTTTCATTGCTGTGTAGTATTCCATGATATGGATATATAAGTGTTGGTTTAACCATTCATCTGTTGAAGAACATTTGGATTGTTTCCAGTTTGGGAATATTACATAAAGAAGTTAAAAGCATTCCTATACAAGGTTTATGTGAACATAAGTTTCATTTCTTCAGGGTAATTTGTTATTTTGTTTTTCAGTTTTATAATTTCCATTTGGAAATTGTTTATAACTTATATGTATTTTCTGAGATTTTCTCTTTGTGCATTTGTCTCAAGAGAACTTATAATTAACTAGAGACCCAGTGCACAGATTTGTGCACTTGTGGGGTTCCTTGGCCTGGCCTGTGGGGATTGGGCTGAAACCAGCAGCCCAACATCCCCTGAGGGGTCCCAGAATACAAAAGGGCACTCTGCAAAGTTGCTGTCATTTGGCAGCTCCTGTGCTGAGCATATGCCCCCTGGTGGTCAGTGCGCATCATACTACCGGCAAGTCGGCCAGTCAACCGGTAGCCTAGGGTTTTATATAGCTAGATTAATGAAGCATCTGTAAGATAGTTTCTTTGGCTCAGTGGTTGAGCTTTGACCTATGAACCAGGAGGTCACGGTTCGTATTCTGGTCAGAGCGCATGCCCAGGTTGCAAGCTTGGTCCCCAGTGGGGGGTGTTCAGGAGGCAGCCTATCAAGGAGTCTCTCCCATCGTTGATGTTTCTATCTCTCTCTCCCTCTCCCTTTTTCTCTGAAATCAATAAAAATGTATTTTTTTTTTTAAAAAAAGATAGCTTTTTTGATAATTCCATCTTCTGATTCATCTTGGTGTTGGAGTCATTTGATTGTTTTTTTCATTCAAGGTTCTTGATATGCTGGGTGATTTTTTATAGTATCCTGAACATTTATTTGGGGATGATGTTAGGGACTCTGGATCCTATTGAAATCCTTTCCTTTAGTAAGTAGATGCCCTGGTCAAGGGATTCCAATCACATTTTAATTTTCACAGTCTCTGTGGTGTGGTTTTGGTGCTTGGTTTTCTAGTGTCCCTGTTGCTACTTCTAGTCCCTGCTGGGCTGCCTGAGTTTCCTCAGGCCAGGACTGCAGATGTCTCTCAGTGTGGGAGGGTTGTGAAGGCTAATCTGCCATTATCTCAGGGGTGTCCTCGTGTCCAGAGAGATGGAGAGGCTTCCTAGAATGGGCCACTTGCTATGTCTTGGTTCCTCTTGAATTATCTGTCCACTTGTCCTGGTGTCTTTGTGGGAAGAATGTGTTAGGCCGATGGGGACAAAGAGGCTCCCATACTGGGCCACTAGTGTGTCTGCATCCCTTTTGCCAGTCCTGTCCGCCCATCCCAATTAATCTGCTAAAGATGCTACTTGCTACTCATTCTAAACATTCTAATGGATTTTTGTCACTTCTACCATTTCACTTAGATTTGGAATCATTGCTAATGATATGGGCAACACTGTGCTGAGTTTTTATTTTGTTTCAATTTTTAATAGAGAGTGAAAAACGTGGGGATGGACTATACAGAGTTTGGGGAGGAGTTAAATGCTTGAATCCACTACCAGATAAATATGTTTTGTTTCCAGAGTTTGCGAATAGTGCAGTTTTTAAGCTTTGAAACTATTATTTTTAATTTCTTATTTTTTTGTTAATCCTCACCTGAGGATATTTTTCCATTGATCCTTTTTCTTTTTTAGAGAGAGAGTGGGAGAGGGAAAGTGCTTGGAGACTTTTAGAGCAAAATTTTATTTTCATTTTGGCATCCTGCGCGTGTGGTTCTTTTTGCCTAGTAACTTTGGTCAAGGTGGGCTGTCATGGTGGTCAGGGGCAGGAGTTCAGCTCTCCTGTGTGGCGCATTTAGCCCATTTTCACAGACACAGCTCCCAAGAAGACGCATCCTTCTTGATTCCTGGTTACAGAGGCAACCAGGACTCGGCCTTTGTGGCCTAGACAAACAATGACTAACATGCAGCTCACTCCTATCTCCATGCATGGAGGCCCTGGTAGTTCCTTTCTGTGCAAAAGACAGACTATTTGCAGACTGCTAACCATTATTCACATCATCTAATTTCTTATGGGAGATGGTAAGTCCCTTCTTGTTGAAAATAAGAACACATTTCATTCATGAATACCACATAAAGCCTTGGTACTTGTGCCTCTACATTGGGAAGTACAGACACATTTACAATTAGTGTAGTTTAAGACATCACATGAAAACTCAAGGTATCTTGGTATGGGCTCATTATCCTCTAACGCACACAGATTAAATATCAGTATTTGATGAGTGTCCGAGTGCTGGTTGAAGGGGCCCAGCAGAGGGTAGGAAATGATACAAAGGTGTGGACAGCTACTGTGGGAGACAGGGCTTCTAACGCAGCCTCCCGAAGATGACCCCTCCAACCCCTGTGACTGTGAGTCATCACTCCCATGATTACATCATGGCGACCTGGAGGCAGGGCTGCGGGGGGCGAGGGGGCAGGTACTTACACAGCCCTTAGAAGCAGAGGCGTTCTCCAGCTGGTGGCAGGATGGAAAATCAGAGACGAAGCACGAGGGAGAACTCAGTGTGCTGTGGCGGCTTGGAGATGGAGAGGTGCCTTAAGGAGCAGAGCGAGGCCTCTGGCTGGCAGCCAGCGAGGAAGCAGGGTCCTCAGTCCTGCAACCGCAGGAAATGAATCTGTCAACAACTGGATGACCTTGGAAGTGGAGTCCTCTCCAAAAGGGTCAGAGCTTGACCTAAGATGAGTGGAGCAAGCCAGTACCACAGCACTCATTGCTGGCAGGGCTGTGCTCTGAGGCTGGGAAACTGAGGCTGCATTCTGATTTTAAGGATCCAAGGAAATAGTTGCATCTAATGAAGAATCTCTTCCCATCCCACATTCCTTCAACACTGAGGTTCTCAACCTGTGGGTTGCGACCCCTTTGGCAGTTGAACGACCCTTTCACAGGGGTCGCCGAAGACCATCCTGTATATCAGATATTTACATTACGATTCATAACAGTAGCAACATTACAGTTATGTAGTAGTAACGAAAATAATTTTATGGTTGGGTCACAGCATGAGGAACTGTATTTAAAGGGCCAGAAGGTTGAGAACCACTGCTTAACACCTCTCCCTGTCATACCTGCAGAAGCAACCAAAACCAGCCTGCTCAGAAGCCAGATGTGCACGCTCAAGAGCTCAGCTTGCAGCGAGAAGACGGATGGCCTCCCCACTCCCAGAAGCTGGAACCCTCTTGGTGACAGAGGCAAGGTGGAGAGGGTCTCTGTCAGCAAGCCAGGCAGGCTCCCTTTGGTCCAGGGTTGGCTCCTGTGATCTGGGCATAGATGCTTAGGAGGAGGCACATACTTTTAAGTGGATCCAGATTGCTTTCTGTGCAGAGGACTCTTGTAAATCAGGTCGTCCCGCTTTTGTGAACTGGGTTTTCTTAGGGTGAGACTTGCTTGCTGTGCCTGGATGTTTAGGACACACATGGCCTGTGCAGCTACGGTGCCAGTGGCTATGCTTCTGCCACCGCAGGGTTTGAATCAGAGCATCTAATACTTCACAGTCTGTTCATTCATTCATTCATTCATTCGTTTATTTTTGATATCACTCTAATATTTTTATTGATTGATTTTTAGAGAGAGACATTGATTTGTTGTTCCACTTATTTATGCGAAACATTGATTTGCTGTTCCATTTGCTTATGCATTTATTGGTTGATTCGTGTATGTGCCCTGATTGGGGATCGAACCCACAACCTTGGTGTATAAGGATGACGCTCTAGCTAACTGAGCTACCCGGCCAGGGCCAGGCGTGGTTTATTTTCTTCCCTTCTGGCACCACCCAATAAACCCTCTGGTCTAAACATGAGGAAAACATAGCTTTTCCACTCAGTTTTTATTACTATTGATAGAGTCATTATTGTTAAAATAGTAAGTTTCTACAAGTTTAATTACTATAGTGCTTTTCCCTATATTTCAAATAGTTGATAAATAATAAATCCTAGTATACACATACACACAATCGAGAATGCCCCATGTAGTGGGGTGCACCCAGGTGACATCACACCTGTTGGTGCTGGGTCACAGCTCAGTCGACGCTTGTGCTCCTCAGGCTGACCGAAGCGATGTCTTTTCCCGAGTGTCAGCTCACCGGGCACATCTCCTCAGTCTGCTCCAGGCGCCACCCTAAAGGGCTCATCATGTGATTAGGACACGTTAGGCTTTTAACTAGCTCACTCCCAAATTCCCTTCGTCTAAATGCTGCTGAATGATGAGCTGATATTCCTTTTCACGAATAAGTCCCAGCTTAGGTAAGGGTGTGCGCTAAAACCACCCAATACCAGTGTGAGCAGCTGACCCTACAACTAAGCAGGGCCTAGGAAGGATTTGGTTTCCCTACACAGAGCTGAGGAACCACAAAACAAACTGTTACTGACTAACATGTCCATCAAAGCTCCCCGTGTACTGTGAGAGCGGCCTAATGAGGGCCACATTAACCCACCAGCGGTGAGTGGTGTCCTTATTCAACGTTGTAAAAATGTCCTCTCCAGAAAGTGAGAGCATGTGTAGGTCTCGGTTTTCCCTGGAGGGACATCTCCGTGGCTGGGGGTGGGGGCTGGAGTGGGGAAGAGAGAGGTGGCTAAAACAATGACAGCGTGGCACTCACCTGGGCATTGGTCTTCAGTGTCAGCCGCAGGTGAGTGTTGCTTGAGAATCGCTCTGAGGGACAGTGTTCTCTGAAGTGATGTCCGTTTCTCAGCCCTCAGTCCCAGCTGAGCTCAGGGACATGTGCGCCCCTTTTGCATTTTGCTGTAAACCCAGTGTGTGAGGACATTGTCCAGCGTCATTTCCCTGTCCACAGAACTGAGCATCCTGCTGACAAACGAGTATCTAGACGACATATCACTAGAAAGACCGACTCCAGAAGGAAGCCACGTTTATGACCAAGAGTGAGTTTTAATTTTACGGGGACAGTTTTGTTCTGTTTTTTGTTGTAAGTTTTAAAGTGTCACAGTCAAGCGTTCTCAGTTTTTCAGGTTTGGCTTCAGAAGACTGGCTCAAGACCCACGGCTTGGTTGCCAGGAAACTCACCATCATGGACGCCTTGTCGGTGACAGCCGTCCCTCACAGCGCCACCTACATTCCCATCCTGGACAAGCATGTGACTTCCAAAGTCTTTGATGAGGTAAACTGATTGTCTGTGTCTGGGTTCCACACAGTTTTCATTTCGTGCTTAAATGAAAAGCCGTCCACTTAATGTCTTGCACGGTTGTAACAAAAGTGCATGTTACCCACTGAAAAGCATTCTTTATAAGGCAGTGAGAAGCATGTTTGCTGTTCAGCTAAGAAGGAACTGGCCTTTGTTAGTTGGCAATTCGGGTTCTCTGCTTGTGAGAGTCGAGGTTCTTGTGTTGCTCCCCTTCTCTTCCTGAGTGCATCATCCAAGTCTCCAAAGGAAAAAGAGAGAAAAGGGGAGGGAGGGAGGGGCAGGAAGACAGAGAGACAGATGGATGGAGACTTAGCCAGGACAAAAGAGCCCTAAGAGAGTGATGCGTGACAGTCATTCATGCCCCAGAAGGAGAGAAAGAGCTAAGAGCTTCCAGTAAGAGGGTGTGTGGTAGGGCTACAGGTGGAGGAAGCCAAATAAGTGTGACGAGTTCCCACTGACTTGTGTGATGAGAGGTCCTTGTCCTTAGCAAGACGAGACCCAGTGGAGCAACCAGAGTGCACAGGGATGGGGACACAAAAGACAAGAGAACATAAGGCTTGAACTCCAGGGCTTTAATGTCACAGCAACTAATGATTTCAATAGGAACATGTCAGACCTTATAATCACTAAATGAAAAGAATATCCTGACTGGTTTGGTTTGGCTCAGTGGATAGAGCATCGGCCTGTGGATTGAAGGGTCCCAGGTTTGATTCCAGTCAAGGGCATGTACCTTGGTTGTAGGCACATCCCCAGTGGGGAGTGTGCAGGAGGCAGCTGATCGATGTTTCTCTCTCACTGATGTTTCTAGCTCTCTATCCCTCTCCCTTCCTCTCTGTAAAAAATCAATTAAAAATATTAAAAAAAAAAAGAATATCCTTAAAACCTTATCTCACACTGAAATATTTACAGAGGAATGGAAGGGGTTTGGGATTAGCTTCAAAATAATCTGTATGGTGGGAATGATGTGGGGAGAAGAGCAGTAGGTAAAGCAATTGGCCATGAGTAGATAATTGTTATATTTGGATTATAAGACTATTGAATGGGGGGCGGAGGGGGGCGAGTGTGGCTCATTCTACTGTTCTGTCTTCTTTTTTACATACATGAAATTTTCCATAATAAGAAGTTAAAAAAGAAATCAAAGGCAGGAAAGCTTTTAAAAAGAGCTTTATCTAATTGTTCTTGCAATAGCCAATATTTGGTATATTTGGAAGAAATGGATGAATTGGTGAGTTTTCCTATTAGTCACACTTAAGGAATGTTGCCCATGGACTTCCACATCAGCCTGGCTGGCATGACCAGTGGCTCTTGCTCCGGAGGTTGTATGTGTGATCCCTTAGGCTAAGCTCCTGACGACTTCGCTTAAGGTGAGTGGTCCTGGCCCTGTCAGCTCGTGACTGGCAGATTCTATTTACACCTGCAGTGCATGCTACCTGACTAGTCAGGTATCAGCTTATCACATGAACTTGACTTTTTCCAGAAGCTGCTGGTTTATTTCTTCTAGCAAGTTTGGTGACAACTTCTCATGTGTTGTAGATTTATTTTATTAAATTCCTTTTAAAAAATAAATATTTTATTGATTTTTTTTACAGAGAGGAAGGGAAAAGGATAGAGAGTTAGAAACATCAATGAGAGAGAAACATTGATCAGCTGCCTCCTGCACACTCTCCACTGGGGACGTGCCCACAACCAAGGTACATGCCCTTGACCATAATCAAACCCACAGGCTGATGCTCTATCTGCTAAGCCAAACGGGCCAGGGCTTTATTAAATTCTTGAGTTTTATTTGAAATAGAGTATATTTAGTGAACTCCCCCTGGAAATAGAGTTTTCTTATGTTTATCTTGTCTCCTTCCAAGCCTCTCAATAACCTGAGATACATCAAAAGTAAGTTTCTCTAGAAACAAACATGATAGGGAAGGAAAACATGAGAATAAAATAAAAGAAAAAACCATGAAGGGCATATTTATGGATTGAATAAATAAAAAGGTTACTTTGTATAAAACCATATAAATAAAATTAAGGCAAATCTCAGAAAAATATTGGTAACATATATGACACACAGTTGAGGAAATAGCAACTGAAATAAGAAGCTCTAGTTCTTGTGACCTATGGAGAGTGTAGATCGAAGATCCAGCAGCGTCCTCTCACCAGTTTCGGGTGTCAGAGAAATGCTCCCACGTGGCCTGGGAGTTCAGACCTGGGGCATTTGCTCAGCCCAAGTCTGGGCCTGGGGGAAAGGAGTTATGAAGGTGCAGAGGCGAGGAGCAGGGTCCTAGGCCGTGGGGAAGTCTGAGGGTTGGAGAAAGTTCTCACTCCAGAGGAAGCTTAGTGTGGCTGCAGGAAGGTGCAAGAGCTGGGAAGGAAGGTCTTGACTGAGTTAAGGGCATTGAATGTCATTCTGAGGGGAACTGAAGGCTCTTTACAGAGGAGAGAAAAGATCGAGTTTGGGCTCTGACTGCTATCTGGACAAGAGTTGGAGGGGTCTGAGGCTGGGAAGGTGAGGGGCAGTGAGAAGGCAAGATCAAGGTGGCTCTGACCCAGGACAGGACCAAACCACATGGAGCTGAGAGAGAGAAAAATGCCAAACGCCCAGTGAAATTTAAAAAAGAAAAGTTGGGAGAAAGAGTAGTGAAGGTTCTGGTCCTCAGGAGAACATCTGTGTTTTCTGACGTTAGAAAGCAGCACCATGGAGAGAGGACCAAGCTTTTCAAGTGCATCTTCCAAGGGACTTGTGTGTGTGCTTTTTTGTGGCATTGTACGTCCTCATCACAAACCTGGGGCAGGTAACACACTGCCCAGCATGCTTACTGCCCTTTATTATTGACTAGGAGCTCGGTGCACAAAAATTTGTGCACTTGCGGGGGTGGGGCGGGGGGGCCTCAGCCCAGCCTTGTGCCCTCTTGCAGTCTGGGACCCCTCAGAAGATGTCCAACTTCTGGCATGCCTGGCCAGCCTGGGTGAGGGGCTGAAAGCTGTTTGCAGCCTGGCCAAGCCCCCCAGGGGAGACCCTCACCCCATGGCAGTGTGGCCAGCCTCGGGGAGGGGCTAAGGGCCATTTTCAGGCTGCCCACAATCCCTTCAGGGTTTGGGTCCCTACTGGGGAGCCTGGCCAACCTGGGTGAGGGTCTGAGGGCCATTTTCAGGCTGCCCACAGTCCCTTTTGGATTCGGGTCTCTACTGGGGTGTCTGGCCAGCCTGGATGAGAGGCTGAGGGCTGTTTTCAGGCTGCTCACTGCTCCCATTGACCCAACATTCCAGCGAGGCTGGCTGGAATCATGTTTCTGGGGTTTATTTATCTTCTATAATTGAAACCTTGTTGCCTTAAGTGGAGCAAGGCCTAGGTAGCAACGAAGCCTCCTATTTGCTCTAGCTCCATGGCTGCCACTGCCATCTTGGCTGGGTTAATTTACATACAGTCCCTCTGATTGACTGGCTTGGCTTGGCTGGTGGGCGTGGCTTGGGTGTCTCAGAGTGATGGTTAATTTGCATATTACTCTTTTATTAGATTAGATAGTAAGAGCATGAATCATGATGATGATGGAAATGTACTGTAATGAGTTCCAATTTCACCCTTAAAGCACATTTACATCTTTTATTCCTTAATATTTCCTCTGACTTTAAGAGACTCTGGCTGTCAATGGGAAAACAGGAAAACTATAATCTAAAATTATTCCCTCTTAGTGGGATGGATAGCTTTTTGAGACTTGGACATAACATTTTATGAAAAAGTAGACAAACACTAGAATGGAGCTGAGAAGAAAACATGAATCTTAACCCACTTCATTGAGAATTTCAATAGACTCTCACCCCTGTGTTGGGTGCACAGCCGCATCCATCTGGATGGAACTATAAAGCAATGCTGGGCTTTGTCCCCTGCTCTTGGTTTCATTCATGACTTAAGTGTAGGCTCCTTCTTCTTCTGGAACACAATGCTGTTTCGGTTTTCAGTGTTTCCTGGACTAGCATCAAATCTGTCACCTTGGAGATAAAAAATATTGAGCAGAGAGGTTGCTCTAGCAACTCTCCATTTCAAAATGCTAACTGGCAGTTTACATTTCCAATGGACCAGATAATTTCACCTTACCTCTTTCAAAAAGAATCATTCATTGTCAAGCCATATACAGAATAAAACTGTTTAGTTATTTGTTTTTTTAAAAATATATTTTTATTGATTTTTTTTACAGAGAGGAAGGGAGAGAGAGTTAGAAACATCAATGAGAGAGAGACATCGATCAGCTGCCTCCTGCACCCCCCCCACCCCCACTGGGGATGTGCCCACAAACAAAGTACATGCCCTTGACTGGAATCGAACCTGGGACCTTTCAGTCTGCAGCTGACACTCTATCCACTGAGCCAAACCAGTCAGGGCTTAGTTATTTGTTGAATTTAGAATTTGAAGCTCTTTATTGCCAATTGCTTTGAAAATAATAAAACGAAAATAATTTGGAAACATTAGTCTGCATCATAGGAAAGTCTAAATCTTCTTCTTCTTCTTCTTCTTCTTCTTCTTCTTCTTCTTCTTCTTCTTCTTCTTCTTCATCCTCATCATCCTCATCATCATCATGATGTCTTTAACAGCATCCCATCAAGCCTTCTTGCTTTGCCCTAATCTGGGTCTAGGAGAGAGCTTTGTGGTCAGATAGCCCTGGCTGACACCCCAGCTCATTTCCTCCTGGCAGCCATGGCAGGTCTCTGATCTAGTATGAGAGGAATCTTCACACTAGATTCTGAGTGACATCAGCAAAGTAGTTCATTTAAAACTTAGAGAGCAGCCTGGCGAGATGGCCATTCCTCGAAACATTTAGCTGACGAAGAATGTTAGGTGCAAAGAGGTTGGGCATGCTGGGACAGACCTGGCATTTTATTATTCAAATGCAGCAGCATGCAACAGAACTTCCTATTGATAGAAAAATCTCTTTAATTAAAAATTCAAACGCACGGTTATTGCAAAAGCTATATATATTTGTGGTATAAAAAAATTAGAAAATATAGTTAAATGAAAAGAACCAATAGTTACAATTCCACCACAGCTGATTCATTGGTGGTTAGCTGGCTATACCTTTTCACTGAGTGTAAATCCTTGTGTTACCAAACTGAAGTCAAACTAAATATACTGTTTGTACCATCATTTTTATTCAATAGTCCATTGTGAACATTGTTCCAGGCTAACAAATGTGTATCTCCTATACCATTTTATTTATTTTAAATTAAAATTTAAATAGAAAAACCCAATCTTTTATATTCTAAAAGTTTAGATTAAAAAGTGTAAGATGGGCCTGGTCAAGTGGCTAGCGGGTTGGAGCATCTCGCCGTATACCAAAAGGTTTCAGATTCGATCCCTGGTCAGGATGAAGTGTCTGGGGGACAACCAATGCATCCACGTTTCTTCCTCTCATCCATGTTTCTCTCTCTCTCTCTCTCTCTCTCTCTCTCTCTCTCTCTCTCTCTCTCTCTCCTCATCTTCCTCTCTCTAGAAGTAATTAAACATATCCGTTGGTAAAGATAAGAAAAGGTAATATTTCATTTATACTGTAATCTACAGTGAAGTAAAGAGCATATTTTCAGGGGGTTCCGAATGATCTTATTGACACCCTGCTTTGCCAGTTAATTTTGTGGCCCTGCCTTCATTCTGCTCTTTGGAAACTGGAGATATTACAGTTTGAAAGAACACACCTAGGCGTCAGCACCCAACAGTTTGTGCAACTAAAGTACCTATTTGTACCCAGAGTCACCCATCCAGGATATGCATAGCTTCTGCATTTTCATCGCACATGTCCAGTCAGACCTTTCTTGGCCAAGCTGGCAGCAAGGTCTGGATACTTATTAGAAGAGCTGATTTTATTGAGAAAAAACAACAACAACACCACATAGTTGGTGAATTCAGTCAGGGTTGAACAATAAATATTTAAATCCAGTTTCATGCTATTTTTTTCATTTCAAAAGAGGGTTGTGGGATTGCTTATAAACACAGAATGTTGTCAGGCAAAATTCTGTCTGCGCTATTTTGGCAACTAACAGCTGTGTGCATAGTTCTGCATTCTGCTTTTTGTTGTTGTTAATCCTCACCCAAGGATATTTTTAATTGATTTTTAGACAGAGTGAAAGGAGGGAGGGAGCGGAAGAAAGAGAGAGAGAGAGAGAGAGAGAGAGGGAGAGAGAGGCAGGCACATCGACTGATTTCCTCCCCCACTCACCCCAACGAGGGCCAGGGATCGAATCTGCAACCCAGGTACATGCCCTTGATCGGCAATTATACCCACAACTCTTCAGTATGCAGGCCAATGGTATAACCACTGAGCAACACCAGCCAGGGCTGTATGCTGCTTTCCTTATTTAGCATATGTTATGAATGTATTTCCTTGTAATAACCATTTTTGGATGATTTTAATGGTTGCACTAATATTCAATAATATGAGTTACTACAGTTTTTTTAAACTATTATCCCAATTATTGGGCAGTTTACTTGGAATTTTAAGAATGCTTCTTTTCCTGTATCTCTGCTATCATGTAGAACACTGATATTTAAGAACTTTGCCAATCGCTACATGAAATGGTACTTCATTTTTCTATTCTTTTATTGTTCAAGAATAGTTTTCTTATGTAAGCTAAATACCTTTCTTAAAACCTTGTTCACCTATACTTAGCAAGCACCTCTTTAAAAATAGCAACGTTACACTGTCTCTTACCTCAGTTCCCAAGGATTCAAATTTGGTGGGATCCAAACTTAATTATGTTTTACAATGTAGATGAACTTTAAATTGTTTGCACCTTGGCCAACCTTTTAATTTAGACATAACTTTAGTCTTTCATACGTTCAACAAATGGTACTAGAAACGAGCATGTTTACAAGGAATAAAGAACGACAGAGTTCAGTGGAGAGGCAGGCCCTACAGCAAGAGCTGCGTGTATGAATATATCGATACAGGGCTTGAGTGAGAAAATACACAGAGTGCCTAGCGCTTGGCCGAGAGTAAAGAATAGACTATTGTCATTATTGATAACACTTGCTCAAGTACACTGGTTCCTTTAGGGTATCTCTGGTCCAGCAGTGGAAAAAGTTCTAACAGAATCAGCCCAGATTCACTACCCATGAATTCTAGAAATTTCTTCTGCCTTTATGGTTAGTGTCTGCCTCCCTCCTTCACTTCCTCCCTCTACTTAAAACCTCCTCAGACAAGGTGTGATTATTAATATCCATGTGGTGAGGTTTATAGATTAACCTCAGAGAATTGAGTAGGTTATACCTTGAGGCTCCCTTTTGTTATCAAATATTGTCTAGAAGGGTCTCTCATCAGATGGTTATGCTTATTTGCATTGTAAGAGGTAAGAAGTGCACCATTTCAAAGGGGGTGTGAGCAGGGTTTACTCCCTCTCAAGTGGAGCTGCCAGGCTCCTCACTGACCACCTCCCTTCCCCATGGCTTCCTCCCAGTCCCTGTGACCTCACAGTCACAGTAAACTTGACATCATAAAGAGAATATCCCATGGGACCTTCACGTGACCACCATGTTGTGAAAACTAAGAGCACAGATTGGAGGTGTGGAGTATGACTTTGTCTTTCCCGCAGTCTGCATGTGCAGGAGCCAGATGCGCACGAACCTGAGCTGCCTGCACACTGAAGCACACTATGGCCATGCCCGGCGTGCGGCCCAAGTCCACAAAAGAGGGAAGTAGAACCTGACCTGCGCCTTTCCTCAGTGCATGAAGGGAGGGCCACGCTGGTCGTGGTGACTGGGATGGCATGGCTATGCGTTTTGTGGTGATTTGTGACTAAGCCATATAAACTGGCAAACTTGGAGGGCTATTCAGAGACTTGTATAGGTTCTTTAATCCCCAGAGGTGATAGAAATGTAAGATTGTTGAGATTGTCTCTCCCAGACACCCCCCACCCCCGGGGAAATTGATGTGATATGTAGCTCTATTTTGAAAGATTTTTTCCCCCTCTAAGTTTCATTTAGCTCCCAAAGGCCACTGTTCTGGCTCCTGCCTTTGACAGAGACTGTTAGAAGCCACATGCTGAATTCATGTGTCTGACAAGTAGCGAGGCCTCTTAACTTTATGATTTACTCGTCAGTGTTCTGAATTTTTGCCTATTTTCTTGTTGGTTTTCATCTTGATGTTTTAACAAGATTAATATTTAGTTTTCAATTTCAATACTGTTTTTTCCAAGAGAGATTCCTTTTATTATTTAAAATATTGTTGCTTTTCCCATTTATCTCTTCTTTGGTACTCTGCATGTTTTTGTACTTTTATATGACTTTTACATTTTTGAACAATCTAATCATAATTCATTTAAATCATAATTAATATAAAGTCTTTGTTAGATGGCTCATAAGTTAGTTTCTCAAGTGAATTGACATTCTGATGATTTGCTCAGCTATCAGTTGTGGGGTGTGTGTGTGCATTTTGGAATTAATATGCTGGCTCATTTTAACAAGCGTTTTAAATCTGCTTTTTACTCTTTCTCCTCCTGTGTTGCACTTGCCTCAGTCTATCCCTTGAGCTGCCTCACTGGCGTTTAACGCTCTAGCTCCATGGTGACACTGGAATCTAGAACCAGAGTGTGGGTGAGAGATTCAGTGCCCGCTCTCCCAGCCTGGCCTTCTTTCAGGGGAGGGAGACCCTGAGACCAGCCTGTCCTTCACCCATGCTGCCCGGGAGCACTCCCACTGCCCCGCCTCTCCAGGGGGAGCCAGCAAGCTCACATCTTCAGCCCTGCTCATCTGCTCGCAGCTCTGTCCAACTCCATATCCACCCTGCCTCTATTCCTTCTTCTTCCTATGTATTATATTTTAAACTATAACAATAACAATACGATTTTTGTGTAACTTTGGAGGCAGGGAGTATATAAAAGCATGGACTATATTGTCTCGATTGATTGAAAGTAAAAATTGCTTTTTACAAACAATTCCCCACATCTCTGAGATGCCTATATGCCCTTTGTGGTTGGAAGCAGATACAATTTTGAAATGATATTGCTTAATGTTCTCCTGTTAGACTTTCTTTTTCTGTTTAAATATTAAGATATGGAATATGCCTTTTTGTGAACATATGTTTATCACTAAATAAAGATTGCTGAGGGCACACTATGTGCCAGGCACTGTGCGAGGTGATAGGAATACAGTCCTGACTAAAACAGTCCCTGCTCTGGGGGAGCTTACACTCCAGGGAGAGCTAAGTGTGTAATGTACAGGTACTGAGGTACAGAGGTGACCCAGCTGGGAAGGCAGCAGAAGGTGCAGACAGACAGAGCCCGGAGTGGAGCCTTGTACACTGGGCTCTCACAGAACGCAGTTCCATCCGACACGTGTGAGAACCTCTTATAGCCCTGGCTGGTTTGGCTCAGTGGATAGAGCATCAGCCTGTGGACTGAAGGGTCCCAGGTTTGATTCTGGTCAGGGCACATGCCCGGGCTGAGAGCTCAGTCGCCAGTGTGGGGTGGACAGGAGGCAGCCAATCAATGATTCTCTCTCATCATTGATGTTTCTCTCTCTCCTTCTCCCTTCCTCTCTGAAATCAATAAAAAAAAAAGAACCTCTTATAAACTGATAAGGAAAGTGGTCAAAAGATGTTAACTATCATCAGATATTCTCAAAAGAAAATTAAATATATGAAAAAGTTGTATAACCCGAATAGTAATTTACAAGTAGCAACAATGAGATCCTGTTTCTTACTGTGCATCAGTGGACAGAGTTCCTGAAGCTAATGCTGGTTCTAACAACAGTTCCCCAAACAGTTTTATTTTCTTTTTATGTGGTGGTTACTTTATAAAGATACTAGGGGCCTGGTGCACAAAAATTTGTGCACTCGGGGGCGGGGGGTCCCTCAGCCTGGCCTGTGCCCTCTCACAGTCTGGGACCCCTCAGGGGATGTCCACCTGCTGGCATGCCTGGCCAGCCTGGATGAGAAGCTGAGGGCAATTTTCAGGCTGCTCACAGCTCCCATTGACCCAACATCCCAGTGAGGCTGGCTGGAATCAGGTTTCTGGGGTGTATTTATCTTCTATAATTGAAATGTTGTTACCTTGAGCAGAGGCCTAGGAAGGCAAGCAAGCCTCCTGTTTGCTTCAACTCTTTAGCTTCTATAATTGAAACATTGTTGCCTTGAGCAGAGGCCCAGACAGTCTAGGCAGGCAGTTGCAATGGAAGCCTCCTGTTTGCTCTAGCTCCATGGCTGCCGACCTCCATCTTGGCTGGGTTAATTTGCATACAGCTGCTCTGATTGGCTGGTGGGCGTGGCTTGGCTGGTGGGTGTGGTTTAGGTGTCTCGGAGTGATGGCTAATTTGCATATTACTCTTTTATTAGATTAGATAGTCTTCAGAAGAAAAAAGGTTAGCTACGATATCTCTGGTTTTTTTCTTAACGACTTTCTATATGTTATAATTTGTTTCAATTATATTGATCGTAGAGTCAGGACAACATGCTGTGTAGCAGGTGGCACCACCTTTGAAAGAACATGGCAGCCTCTCTAATGACGCTTTCCTGTGCATTGCTGTGTAGGTGTTCCCTCTGGCACATGTGTGCAGCGACACGAACAAGATGACGTTAATTAACCCCCAAGGAGTCAAGCTCAACATCTACAAGCAAAAAGTGGAGCAGGCAATCAAGTCCTATGAAAAGTAAGTGCTCCTCCGTTCGCACGCAGCTGCGGGACTGGTTTGGTTGGGCTCGTTTTCTCCTGTTTCAGCTTAGATTTCTCATCTGGAGCAGCTGTTTCAAACCCGCCTGCAAGGAGGATCCAACTCAGCAGGAGCCTCAGCAAACACAGACACCTGTGCGGCACTGCGTTACATACCTTGCCCCAACATGCCGACAGTTTCAAACCCTCTTCCCTTTCCCAAGGGAAGGGGGACACAAAAGCATGGACTATATTGTCTCGATTGATTGGAAGTAAAAATTACTTTTTACAAACAATTCCCCACATTTCCAAGGCGCCTATATGCCCCTTGTGGTTGGAAGCGGATACAATTTTGAAACGATGGTATTCTCCTGTTAGACTTTCTTTTTCTTTTTTGTTTAAATATTAAGATATGCAATAGGCCTTTTTGTGAACATATATTTGTGCCTCGTGTTTCCATGAGATCTTCAAACCTTCCCCTGTAGCAAAGTGGGTTTGCTCATGTGGCACCCAACGTTCTGTAAAGTGACTAATGAACCCCACAATGTGAGATCATGGAAATGTGTGTGTGCTACTGTGGGAAGGCTTTGCGTCATTATCAAGCAGACCATCCAGTGGACTGCAGTGAAGATGATACTCTTCAGTGGCCCCTGACTCAGTGCTGAGAAGGGTCCTTTCTTCACAGGGCAGCGAGTGACTCACCTGTCCGAGGTCTCCCTCCCCCCTTCCCTTCCCCCTTCCCTTCTCCCTCTCCCTCCTCTCCCCCTGCTCCTCCCCTTCTCCCTCTCCTTCCCCTCCTCCTCCCCCTTCCTTTCTC
>PVJC01029293.1:0-21982 GCA_004026665.1 Murina feae
TGAGCAGAGACCCAGCAGGTCTAGGCAGGCAGTTGCAACAGAAGCCTCCTGTTTGCTCTAGCTCCATAGCTGCCGGCCTCCATCTTGACTGGGTTAATTTGCATACAGCTGCTCTGATTGGCTGGGGGCATGGCTTGGCTGGTGGATGTGGCTTACGTGTCTCAGAGTGATGGTTAATTTGCATATTACTCTTTTATTAGAGTAGATTGTTGCTATTAAACAGGGTGCAAATTAGAACAAAGACTGTGTATGTGGCCCTCATCTTGTGATGGTAGCTGACTTTTTTGACTTATTTTTAAACTTCTTTCAAAGAAATTACACAACTGTCTCACTTCCCCTTGAAAATACTGAAGGGGGGAAAACCAACCTACAGCTATGTTCTGAAATGAAGGCAGAATTTAGTGGCTCTTGTACACAATGAAGCCGTGCTCTTTTGTCCGAGTCATCCATCTGGAAAAATAGAAACTTGATTTAGACCTTCCCCGAACTTCTCCCTCCACCTGTTCACCTCTAGAAAGTGAATTGAAGCTGAGAAAGATGCTGTGTTAACGGTGATTGAATCAAGGGTCCTGGAGATAGATGTGTGTTCTGGAACCACACAGTGGAAGGGGGACTTGCCAGGGAACGAGAAACATTGAAATGACCTTGTCCCCATCACAGGCGCCTCTGAGAGTCCGACAATGCCCACACATGCAATGGTGCTTCTGTAGCAATAACTGTGGACAGGATAGTAACAGTAGCAGCGGTAGTATTTGTAATAAATACTAACACATTTAAAAAATATATTTTTATTGGTTTCAGAGAGGAAGGGAGAGGGAGAAGGAGATAGAAACATCAATGATGAGAGTCATTGATTGGTTGCCTCCTGCATGCCTCCCACTGGGCATCGAGCCCACAACCCAGGACAATGCCCTTGACCAGAATCGAAGCCGTGACCCTTCAGTCTACAGACTGATGCTCTATCCACTGAGCCAAGCCAACGAGGGCAAATACGTTAGTATTTTAGGTGCTTTTTTTTGTATCAGGAATAGATCTAAGCATTTTACACATTAACCCATCTAATGGGCCATCGTCAACATTCCTATGTGTTTAGGTGAAAACGTGAAAACTCCTACCCCGTTTCCAATGTTGATCAAAGGTAAGACGACATGATACAGGCTTTCACAGAGTCTGCCTGTCTGAGTGCTTGTCGGAGGAGGGCAAACAAACCGAGAGGCCTGTGTATCATGAAGCTTCGCCCCCGCTGTTACTTAACTAGAGCCTCTAATTCAAAATGCTGTAGGAATGTTTTCAGGGGGAAAAAAAAGAGAATTGGATTTGTCATTCTGTATACATCATTAATTTTGTGATTAATCACGAATGGTGTGCTGTGCAATAGGCCTCCTCTTGCACGGTGGAAGTGGAGGAGTGTGTGTGGACTTTTCAGAAAAGCCAGGGGTGGTGGTGTGAACACAATGTGAAGCCATCAGGCCCCAGAGGTCTCCACGCACTTTCAAGCCAGGCTCCTCGCGCGCTGTGTGTGTTTGGTGGGTCGGGCGGAAGGGGGTGGGGGGAGGGGTAAGTAATGAGTATTGCACTTGTCCTTGGCAATATTTCAACAAAGATCAGTTTGGGTTCTATGTATCTGAACACTGAAATTCAAAAGCTCGAAAATCAACATGCAATTCATCCACACAGAAGTACCATTATGCATGTTCCCTTCCATTGAACGTGATTTGAAAGGTCCTGGGCGGCTCACTTTGCAACAAACGGAACAGCGATGACACTGGCTCTATCTTACAGTCCCCGAAAGGGTCCCAGCTCACAGTGCCCGCGGGAGACTCAGGAAGGCGCATACGTGCCCTGAGCAATCTCCCTCTCCCTCGATTTCTCTGGGGGCCAGACAGCTACACCAGGGATTCTGTGACCCACGTGGCCAAACTGCAAGGTAAGGGAAACAAAACCTTTCGAACCCAACTCCTCTTCATGAGTGTCTGACAGCAGACTGAAGTGATCCCTTCAGCCTCCTCTCACCCTGGGAGATGCTGAGGCACTGTACCGAGCTAAACAATGAAGAAACAGCTTCCCCCCCTCCACCTCTCACCTCCCAAATGACAAAAACAGTGAAAAAGAAGGAACAACCGTCATATGCTGGACATTCTGTATTCCAGTTTCTGCACTTTAACACAGTGGAGAAGGTACAACATATTAAGAAAATGGTAAACATCTAAACATGTTTTTCTTTTCTTTTCATTAAGTAGACATTTTAAGCCTTGAATACAGTTTGAGTGATTATGAGGCGAAGTTAAATTATGTGGAAGAACTAAAACACATGCCAAAAGGAGCAGAAATGAAAAGATTGGGGGGGGGGGGAGGAAAAGGAGACTAGTTTTAATATGATATGTCCTTGCTCACATCTGAAAAATGAACGCACATTTCCCTAAATTCTGGAATTGTGATGTTAAAAAGTAGCTGTGATAAGTAAATCATATGTCGGAGTAGAATTTCAAAATAGATTTCACATTTCTAGGATCACAAAAAAAAATATCCCCCATAAGCATCACCTTAAAGTATTTTTTATCAGAAATACAGTTTGGGTAATTAAAATAAACATTTGATAAAGTAATAGAAACATAATCAGATACTATACATGTGTAATTTTAATATTCATTCCTCATGGTACATTTCATATAACAATGATAAAATACGCTTACATTATTCAAAAAAATGTCAGCATGAGTTCACATTCAAGCTGCCCAAGGAAGTACAAAATATTTGTAGTCATTGTGCTATTTTTATGATTTCATTAAACTGCAATTTCTCAGAGACTTGAGATTTTATGAGTCCTTCATGGAGATTGTTTATGTTTTCAAACTTTCTCTGATTTTTACAATCCCAAAAGCACATATGTTTACACAACGATGGTATGCCTACTGCTCTGTGATACAATGGATTTATGGGATACACACATCATCCATTCCACAGTTAGCTTGCTCAGTTTTATTTGTTAGAAAATTGTCCCAATTGCCCATAATTAATTGATACATCTATAAAACATTTTCATCACGTCCCACATATGTACTGAGCATTGAAAATGAAAAGCACATGCAAGCGCGCGCACACTCACACACACACACACACACACACACACACACACACACACACCTTCCCTGCCTTTGCAGAGCTTGCAGTCTAGAGGGGCGTTTAAAGACTAAGTTGAATATGAAAACCGAACTTCCTGTGGCATTTTAACTGCTTATCCTCTGCAGCAAACCAAACAACGTGTTACCTTCCACGTGAGAGCTCTTCAAAAATCTCGACTCCCCAGTGCCTTTTTTCCAGTACTACGAGTGCATCCTCAGATCACGTTTTATTTTCTCCAAGACCCTCTGAAAGTGCAAACCATAGAATTGAATGCAGATATTGTCTACCGGAGATAGTGAAGTGAAGTCTGAGAAAACAGACAGCCTGTGATTGTAAAGCAAGGACACATGTCAAACGTCTGTGGTCATGTCCAGGCAAGGTGTGTGTGCTGAACTGCATTTTCCGTGACTGCCCTTCCTGTCCGTCAGGGGGAGCACTTGGAACATTTGGAGAAGCATCAGCTTTGTCGCTCACTCACAGACCTTGTTTCTGATCTGCTGACTCACCTCCTGCGGGGGAGGGACCGCCCTGCTCTGGCTTGCCCTGCGGCCAAGTTCAGCTTCTCTCACCCCTGGGTCAGGTGTGTGTGTTAGCTCAGTGACAAAGGACCCAGAAACTCTGCTGAGTACCCTTGCCACCAACGTCCAAGGCAAAACTGACCTGGATTTCGGCCCATTCTCCGGGGTTCTAGCTCCTGCTTATGGGTTCTGACCTTACCTTGGTCTCCCCACTGTATGTCCATCCTCCCTGCCTCCCTGCCCAGTGGACTCCATGCTCCAGCCTCAGAAGCAGGGACAACCACCTCAGAGAGACTGCTTAACTAAGGTGACCAGATTTTAAAATTGGTAAAGCGGGACACCATTGACGGGAGGGGGGGTGTTTTTTTTTATTACTTAAAATATTACAAAGAGTAGTTCATATGTCTCTTCCCCCCCCCCTTGACCTTCCCTCATCCTCCCCTACCCCTACAGGGGCGGGGGATGTTCTTGACTAAAAATTTGGTCTATATGGAGCAACAAAAATTTTCATAGAATGAAAAATAGTATTGTAATATATTCTCTTAAATTTCAACATAAGTACAATTTACAAATATAATAAATAAAAAACTTATAGTGTTATTTTATTCTTTGGCATATTTCTCATTTGAGTAAATTTTTTAGTAGATTGCTGTCGTTGTTTAAAAGGTCATGAAATTTTTCACAAGAATTTGTTAAATTATATTTCACACATAAAATGGCTTTCAAAGTCTCAACACTTAATTGTGATTTTTCTGATGTCCACACTTTATTTACCTTAGAAAAAACATGTTCAATCGCAGCATTAGTTCCTGGTAAGGACAGTGCGTTATTATTTTAATTTTAATTTTAATCCTATATTTCTTTCTAAATAATAACAATGCTAACTTGTATTATTTTTCCTCTGAATTTGCCGTAACATAAGTCGTGTCACGTTCAAGGCTGGCGCTAGACTTTTTGCCACCACTCTAAAATATAAATAATACAAGTACTGTCTGCTAAATTCAAGAAAATTTATGTATTTATGAAATAAATAAATAAAGTACTTACCTAAATTATCTGAATAGCTGATTTGTAATAACATCACTCGTTTAACTAGCTTACTAGCATGCAGTACAATGTGTATCATCTGAGAGACAGTTACAAAATGTTTTCGTCGTTGCCAATCCCAAAAAATACCATTGTTCATTAAGTCCAAACAATGGTGGTCGAATCTTAACAACTGATCAACAATGCAAACTTTGATAAGCAGTTCTTGATAATCAGTTCTCAACAATTATTTGTTATTATTAAAGTTTAACATTATGAAATTAACAAAAATAATATAAAACTCATATCCTGGCTAAATAGCCACATGGCCGCCAAAAACCATATCTTCCCTTCCCGTTCTCCTGCCGTTCCCTAGCTTCTCCTGCATTCTTTCCAAAAATCGGGACTTTTTTAAAACACCATGGGACATGGGACAAATTGTTAAAAATCAGGACTGTCCCGCCAAAAGCGGGACATCTGGTCAGCTTAGCTTAACCTGCTCCCAAAGTTGCCAGATTCCCTCCAACAAATGAGGTATAATCATCCCCTTGTGGTTCTGCTTCTCTAGTCAAATCGCTACAAGGACTGTCTATTTAAATTTTTGTCATTTTTCAAATTTAATTTTGAAGTTATTCTCTCTCTCTCTCTTTCTCTCTGTCTCTTACACACACACACACACACACACACACACACACACACACACACACACACACTCTGTTATAGCCATCCATGCAGCAGAACATGACTGGTCCATTTGATGCTGAAGCCCTGAGCTCCCATTACTCCTTCCCATGTCCCTCCCCTTAGGCAGCCACTATTCTGAATTTTATGCTTATCATCCCTTTGCTTTTTAAAAAATAGATGGGGATTCAAGAGATGAATTAGGTGGGGAGGGGTGTGTTAGGCAGTGGATGCAATAAAGGGTCCTGGAACACTGGTCAAAATTGGTGATAAGCGAGTTCCTGCTAAATTTCCTTGAAGGCATTCACATTCTAGAAGCATGGGTAGGCAAACGAACCAACCCTCAGGCTGGGCCTTCGGCTGAAGCAGCTCCCGGAAGTTTCAACAAAACGCTGTAGGACAATGGGGACCACTGACCCTTGAGAGAAACACTTTATTTTAAAAGGCATAAAATGAGAGCTGTTTTTCCTGTTCTCACATCAGTTTTTGGACAGTTGGGTGCAACTTTTATATGAGCTGGATAAACCATCATATTTTTCATCTGAAAAACGAACTCAGAGCTAAGATATTTAAATATCTGCTTTGGTCTCTTAAACCAGAATTTTTGAGGTTGATTTCTTGTTCTTCTTAGTTATTTCCTTTATTTCTCTCTTTCGTC
The DNA here is from genome assembly GCA_004026665.1 of Murina feae. Taxonomy (NCBI): domain Eukaryota; kingdom Metazoa; phylum Chordata; class Mammalia; order Chiroptera; family Vespertilionidae; genus Murina; species Murina feae. The sequence goes on from PVJC01029293.1 coordinate 6,007, forward strand.
TTACACCAATGGTTTTGTCTTTGTAGTATTATAATCAAAGGGAGGGAGGAAGGTGAAAATGAGGAAGGGAGATGGAGGCAGGAAGGAAGAGAAGGAACAGAGAGGGAAAAGGTTTATAGATTTTTATTTCCCAAGATTCTAATTCAGTAGATCTGAATAGGACTGTATTGAAAAAAATGTATTTTTAGAAACTTCCACAGTTGGTGGTGATACACAACTATGTTTGAAAACCACCATCTAAGGCAGTAGTTCTCAACCTGTGGGTCGTGACCCCTTTGGTGGTCCAACGACCCTTTCACAGGGGTCGCCTAAGACCATCCTGCATATCAGATATTTACATTACAATTCGTAACAGTAGCAACATTACAGTTATGAAGTAGCAATGAAATAATTTTATGGTTGGGTCACAACATGAGGAACTGTATTAAAGGGTCAGAAGGTTGAGAACCACTGGTAAGGAGTATGATAATGAGTTGAAGACAAATGGACACAGAAACCACAAAACAGTATCTATAACATGAGTCTAATGTAAGCTATTGATCCACTACTAAAAAATTACACCTACAGACAGAATTGTATCAGCAAATGCGTCCTGGTTCCGGTTCACATTTTTCTGCGGTAAATCAACACTAAAACATTTTTGGATTTGATCCTTGTGCCACAAACTGACCAATTCCTTGAAAAGATGTTGCTATCTCACTTTCAGTCTTTCTCAATACATAGTTTCATTTGCAATTAGAACAATGTTGAGGCATCACAAGTTTTTTCAATTATACGTCTATTGATCTATTTCCCTTCTGTATTAATTCAATTATATGGTTATCAATTCAGTAGTGTACATAAGACAGATATTACAACGGGGGTTGCCTGCATCTCTCCAAAGTGACAGGAGATGGCTCAAAATTAGAAATCCCTCTCCTTCAAGCTCATTTTCACATAGAGAGCCACCTGGAATGCTATCCACATTATCCCATAACAAAACATTGGAGATAGGAAAAACCTAAGAAAAACAACTACTACAGAATCTGAAGCCATAAAAAATGTCCGTCATTGGTGTCCTGGATAGGATGTAGGATCATTAAAGGAGAATATTATATATTCAGAATCCTGATTTCTAAACCAAATGAACTACAATTGACTTCAGTGTTAAAGCTGCATGTGGCTGCAATGGTTATATTTTGAGACACCTTTACTATCAGGGGTTTAACATTACTTTCTAGTGAAATACTTTAAAAATCTTAAAAATCAACTAGTATTAGTGTTTTAGTTTTCAAACTAACATGCTTTTTTTTAGTAGATAGTTTGATTTGAGAAAGACAAAGCCTAAAATCAGCTCAGTTTTGATCACAGACTAAGAAAGTTCAAGTTTAGATGAAACAGCCACTTCTGTTTCGGCAGGACTGTTCTTTCAGTGACACTGATCCGTTCACATACAAAAAGTTCTGGCAATTTATAGATTAATATTATAGATAAATTTATAGATTAATATTGAATTTTGCTTTTTCTTGAAGAATTTAGTAAAATATTTCTGACTTTTCTAATCTCATTTTTGGAGATATAGGTTTATTAAACTGAAAATTTTGTCACATACATGTAATTGGACTAATATATAACATCTATATAGATAGATGTATAGGTGTGTGTGTGTGTGTGTGTGTGTGTGTGTGTGTTGAATAGAATCCATGCATTTTAGGGCCACTTCATGTGCTTCCACTCAGTGGCACCATTACTTTGTTGTTGGAGAAAGTCTCTAAATATTCTTTTCTGCAGACAAAACAGAATAGAAGAAAATACTCTAGACAATAAATTGTAAAAGTGTTTCAGAGGATTAACTATAATTCAGATCAATAAAGGGCATTAACTAGATAACTAGAAATAATACTAAAAGCTGATGTCCAACGGTGTGGAATTACTATAATATAGCATAATGTTGATGAAATTCCCCATTAGATGGCAGCATGGAGAAAAATACCATTTTATATTTCAAGTCCATTTCTGTACAGAATATAGCAGTATAGCTATCTGGTGAATGAATAAATGTCACATTGAAAGTTAAATATTGTAATTTTGATAAAATAATTTTGCATTTACTCTCCTTAAAATTGGCAACATATATATAAGACACAGAGTCTACTTTATAGAGAGTAATCAGTAATTGCATATACTACACACACATATACACATTTTCAGTAAATATGTATGCATACATTACATACCCACCCACACACACAACTACACATATTTAGGACCGAATTCTATTTGAAACTTTCAGAGATAAAAATTTTGGAGAGAAAAAAATGTGTCTATTTCTCTTTTTAAAATATATTTTTATTGATTTCAGAGAGGAAGAGAGAGGGAGAGAGAGACAGAAACATCAATGATGAGAGAGAGCCATTGACTGGCCGCCTCCTGCACGCCCCCCACTGGGGACGGAGCCCGCAACCCAGGCAGGTGCCCTCGGCTGGAATTGAACCTGGGACCTCTCAGTCCACAGGCCGACGCTCCATCCACTGAGCCAAACCAGCAGGGCAACTGTTTCTGTGAAATAGACAGTAACTGCCCCTGCTAACTCAGTCCAGTTCTAACTCTAATGGAAATGTCTGTAAAGTGAGTGGAACAGCTGAAATTGCGGGAGAAAGCAAATTCAAATGAGAAGCTGCTTTGAGGGACAGGTCGGCAAGCCCGGCAAGCCCGTCTCCTCTCTGGCTTCCTCGTTCCTGTGCAGAAGGTGCGCCCATCTTCCCATCTCCAGCCTTGAGGGGGTGGAGAAGTGACACCGGAGACAAGTGTCTAGAATTCCAGCTCCCGAAGGAGAGATGACACCTGATCGCCAAGGACTCCACCTCTGGGGGCTGTGTGACTAGCACACAGGGAATGTAAGGCCACCAGTGGGCACGTCAGTTATTTGAAAAAAAACTCCAGAAATGGCAAAATACTGTCACTTTTAAAATGAGACAGAGGGTCACTCAAAAGGAATCTTCGCTCTGCATTTTAAAGAGCAATTTTGGATCATATTTCAAAGTAAAAATGCCTACTTAACTTTAAAGCATTTTCTTTATAGTTTCTAAAGTTTGATTATACCCTATAGTCTTTACTAAAAATAAAATATTCTGTAAAGATATGACACTATTTTATAGATAGCACATGTAATAATCATCAACAGAAGATAAATTTCAGCCCTGCCAATCTATGAGGAATTGAAATTAGTCTTTCACAATGCATCCCATTGCAGTTTTGGAGAGAAGTGTGTGTGTGTGTGTGTGTGTACACACACGTATTCACATGTATGTTCAGCATATTTAACTCTATCCATGAATAACTTATTATGTTTTTCTTTACAACCGTGTGACTCATTTATTTAGGAAAAGAATTAGATATTGAAATGCAATGTTAATTTATTGTAGGTACATTATAATCTTGTAAAGATTGATCTACCAAGTAACGTTCATTAATAAACCCTTGTTTAAAAAAATGTTTCACCTTCAAAATCAATGCAAACTGTGAATGGTCATGAGACACTTACATGGCAAAGGACAGAAGGAAAGACAGGCCACTCTGCTCCTTCTCCTTTCAGCCCTTCCTCATCAGCAAGCTGGGGGCAGAGTGCTGGGATAATGCACGTGTGTCAAGGAACAAAATATAAACAGCCGAGTTGCTTTTTTAAAAATATATATATATTTTATTGATCTTTTTACAGAAAGGAAGGGAGGGGAATAGTTAAAAACATCAATGAGAGAGAAACATTGATCAGCTGCCTCCTACACACCTGCTACTGGGGTGTGCCCGCAACCAAGGTACATGCCCTTGACCGGAATCGAACCTGGGACCCTTCAGTCCGCAGGCTGATGCTCTATCCACTGAGCCACACTGGCTAGGGCTAGTTGCTTTTGTGCAGCATTTCCAGTACTTTGTAAGAACAAAATACATATGCATGTATAAGCTATGAAATAGAAATTGTGTAACTTTGGGGGGTCATGCATATGAGTTAAATGTTCTTATATTTATTTGCATTTTATTTGGTATTGCACATTATAAAGATGAATGGCAAAATTCTAATTATGAAAATGTGTTCTTTAGTTATAACAACATTAAATAGCAAATATGTAACTAGTCAAGAGAGGGCCCACAAAGACAAGCCAAACTTCATGGCTCAGTCCTTGCAGTGGAATTTCGTCCTCTTCCTTGAACAAGGGGCCTGTGTTTGAATTCTGCACCAGGTCCTACACCTGTGGGAGTTCTTTCTTTCTCTGCCAAGTTTACTGAGGTTCCAGAGAGGACACTGGGGTGGCAGACAGGCCAGCCACAGTCTTTTCAGGTGCTGCAGCTGATGCTCTGACAACCCTTCCTGACCCCACCACGCTGGCAACCCTCTCCAGGGTCCCTGTGCCAACTTGCTGGGGCCAACTCGCTCAGACTCACACCACTGCCCTGGCTGCCCTGTGTACTTGCTTCTCCAACAAAGGGGCCAGCATTTCTGAAGTGTTTTTTTTTGAAGTACTGCCAAGAAAATACAGCGCTTTTTCCTTAGCTGTGGAGTCATGCCAGCCACAAAGATGGGAGAGAGTAATTCATCCCCTCCAAGGTCTGGAAGATGCTGAGATCCTGCAGCATGCTCCTCTGTGGACTCCACGAGCTGAAAGAACTAGCTGGTTACTTCTCAGGCTGCCTTTATGCCATCACTTTGCTGATGGTTCTGTATCTCCTTTGTATTTCTGGTGCAAGTAGGAGCTTATTACAAAAGCCAGAAGCTGAGACCACTGGTGTTTAGAGCTTAGCAAAGAAAACTGAGAAATGGCAATAGATCCATTACCCAGATTTTTAAGACTAAGCCTAACCCATCTATATACTGCCCCAAATGTATGTCATGCCACATTTTTTTCAAGTGGCGTCTTTATCTTTTAGACTGATTTATGGTGCTCTTTTATTTTTTTAAAAAAATGTTTTTTATTGACTTTTGAGAGGAAGAGCAAGGGGGAGAGAGAAAAAGATTGATCAGCTGCCTCCTGCTTGTCCCCTACTGGGGATCAAGCTCACAACTTGGGCATGTGTCCTGACCCAAGGAATCGAACTGGTGAAGTATGGGACAATGTTCAACCACTGAGCCACACCAGCCAGGGCTGTTGGTGCTCTTTTAATGTTAAGGTTACTAAACTTTTGTAAATGATACACTGCACATGTTTTCTCCCAATCTATATTGTGTTGTTATTTTGTGGTGTCTTCCATCGTGTATAATTTTGTTTTTTAATTTTATGTAGCTTTGAACAACTTTATAGTTGTATCTTTAGAACTCTAATCAATTTGGAATTTATTGTTTAAGATGATGGGTGAGATACGGATCTGAATCCTATCTAATAAAAGAGTAATATGTAAATTAACCGTCACTCTGAGACAAAGATAGTGGTGCCCATAGCATGGGGCAGGATGCTGGTGAGTAACTCTGGCAACATGATCCCAGCAGGCATTGCCTCAGCAACCGACAACCCGACAACCCCATGAGTAGTAGGAAAGGCTGGAGGCTATGTGACAGCATGACAGCAGAAGGCATGTGCCTGCTTCCCGGTCCCCTGGGGGGGCTCGGGGAGCAGGACAGGCTGGCAGAGTGGTGAGGCAGCATGCAGGTGACATGTGCCCAGCTTTCTGGTCCCCTTGGGGGGATTGGGGAGCAGCAAAGGCCAGCCTGGCTGGGAGGCAGGTGGAGTTTTCCCTGTTTCCCAGTGGCTGGAGGAAGATGGGCAGTAGGCAAGCCTGGCAGGCAGGCAACACCCAGCCCTGGCCATGGCTCAAGAAAGAGAACAACATGCAGGGGATGGCAAGAGTCTGAGAGATCAACACAGAGGGGTGCTTGCTCCAAGCCTCCATGATGTACCTGGGGGCAGGCCCCCAGCAGATAGACACACACAGGAGGACTGCTCTGAGCCTCAGATGCGACTGGGGGCAGGCTTTCAGTGGTGTCACACACAGTCACACACACACACACACACACACACACACACACACACACACGACACCTCCAGACTGGGGCCATCAGTAGGACATCCACTGAGGGGCTCTGGACTGTGAGAGGGGACAGGCTGGACTGAGGGACCTTCACTCTCCTGCTGTGCACGAATTTTGTGCACCAGGCCTCTAGTGTATCTATAAAATGGATAACACATTGGCCTCTAATTTATTGGGTTATCTTTCTCTCCTTCACTATTTTAAATACCATATTTGCTGTAAACCAAATGCTCATATGGGCATCTTCTTCAGTCTATCTTCTTCACTAGACCACTTGCTTTTCCTGTACTAATATATCATATTGTAACTCTTTGGCCTGCATTTCCTTCCGTTTTAGTTAATGTTTGGATTATCTCATTGTTCATGTCCTCCTTCTGTTACCTCTGTTCTATCTTTCTGTTATTTGGATGTTGGGCCTCCTGGACTAATCACTTAATGTTATCTTCTTTCTCTTCTCATAGCCATCTCTTTGTCCTTCTGCTCTACTTTCTCTGAGATCCTTCTCAGCTTGATTTTCTGAAACTTCTTTCATTTTTTATATTATGGTTGAAAATCTGATCTCCTTTTCTTTCCTCAGTGTTTCTTTTTATAACAGCTTGTCCTTTTTTTTTCATAGACACAATATCATCTCTTAATCTGAGGATTTTTATGACACATTTCTATTGAAATTTCTTCTCTCTGCAAATTTTTCTTTTACTTATAAATTATGTTTCTCCTGTTTTGGTTTCTCTTTCCATATTACATCTTTTCCTTGTGAGTTTGGCCATATTTACCTGTTTACTCTTGTTTAAAATGGTAGGGATTAAATGTTTGTTTTAATCACTCTGAGCACATGTATGGAACTTTCTTGACTTTGGGCTACACTTGAATATTATTTTAAATATGTTTTTAAGAACCCTTGGTCTGATCATATGCACCTGAAAATGTTTTTTCAATCTCCCATCTGGAGAGTAAAGATGGGGACCCATTAGTAAAGGTTCTCAGCATTTAGCATTCAGAATGGGTCTGACCTTGCTGTTTTCAGTAAAGTAGCCATGCTGCCAGCTCTCCAGGGCAGCACCCCTTGGGTAATCACGCTGATCCCGGAGAAAAGCCCCACGTGTGGTTTAGTTCTCCCCTGCAGTCATCTTAAAATTAGTATTTTTTGAATAATAGGCATGCATTTTAATTCTAATTTTGCTCTGGGCCCCACAAATCATGTATCTAGTCCTGGGTGCCCACACCCTCACGTCTGCAGATCCAAGAGCAAGCAAGCCCCTCAGTTTTGCCCGCTCCAGTTTTCTCTGAGTAGGAGAGGGTCCTCTGTCATCAACATACAATTCAGGTGGGGAGCTAGGGACCCACTTTTCTCTAAACCAGACTTTGCAATATTCTCGACACCACCTTTTACTCTCCTCCTCGCTCTCTCCTAAACTAGCTGTGCCTAAATTTAGATTTCCATGGGCACCATGGAAAATCTAGCTTTTCATAGCATGCTGCTAGCTGATTTTTCTCTGCTACCCCTGCATGTGGCTGGCCACCCAAATCCAGACTTTCTGTTGATGAGTAATCTTTTACTTCTCCACCAAAGAGGTTGCTCTTTACCAATAGTGCGGTAGGGCCCTTTCCCTGAATGTGAAACTGCACAGTGCATTAGCAACCTTAATGACCTCTTTAAAGACCCATTCACTGGGGCACCCTACCCCCTGCCCCCAAGCATGAGAGCATGAGCATACCTCTCTGTGTGATGTGGGGATGTATCAGGGGACATGTGTCTTTCTTTCTGGCGATCACACACTTACCCATCTCACCAGTAAAATCTGTCCCAACCCATCAGAGTGGCTCAGTAGCATTCTTTCTGAGCTCAGTGTACAAGGCACAGCTCCAAAGGGATGGATTTGGTACAAAATTGTCTCAAAAGTATATTATTTTTTGAGGAAATCAATAATAAAAGTAATAGCAACCAAAAAAATCACTACAACAAACACATATTTTGTTTTATAGTTTGCAATACTGCCAAAAACTTACATTTTTTTCTTTACATCACTGGCAGATATGTATCATTTCCCCATTTTATAGAAAAGGAAGTAGAAACTTGGAGTGATTAAGTGATAGTTTTCAAGTTCACAAAAAGATTAAGTGGTAATGCTCAAAAATAGAAGGCATGTGGTTTTTTGCATTTTTTTTTAGAGAATGGTTAACCTGACTACATAACAACTAATTTTTGGTGATAATGTCACAAGACAAAAGGTACCCTGGGGTAAGTCATTACCTAAAACTAGACAGACAGCGACAAATGACCAAAGCAGTCAAATGACTCGCTCTTCTTGGCCTGTGGGTGGCTGCTTCCTCTGTGCCCTCACTTGGCCTTTGCTCCCATCCTCAGTGTCTCTGTCTCTTCTTATAAGGACTCCACTTGGACGAGGTCCACGATTAGTCACATTAGATTCTGGGTCCACCCATATGGCCTCGTTTAATTGTAATTGGCTCTTTAAAGATCCTATCTTCAAATATAGTCCCATCCTTAAGGGAGTTAGAGCTTCCCATCATATGAATTTTGGAGCCACGCAATTCACTCCACAACACCTTTGATCTCGTGAAGGCATCCTTTTCCCTCCCTGTCAACTCCCCTCCATGCAGAGTGACAACAGGGCATCCAGATTTGGTCTGTTCCTCTTTGCCGTTACATGAAGATGCCGAGCAGTGGACTCAGTGGCAGTGCTGGGGAACCCCATAGCACAAGGTCTGAATGCCTTTGAGCCATTTCTAAACTGCATGGCTAGCAACGATCGGTCTCTGTGCTGAAGGGACTGCAGAACACAAGACTACATTGTAATACATTTCCATGAGTGTAGTGCATCCTTACTTCCTCATGGTAGGATCCCCCAAACACTCACAGCACATCATCTGACAGGGAAGCTGGTGGTCATATTAAGAAATTAGTGGACAAGACACTGGGGGGTAGGGGAGGACGGGGGAAGGTCAAGGGGGAAGAAAAAAAAGAAAAAAAGGGAAAAAAAGGAAAGAAAAAAAGAGACATATGTACTACTCTTTGTAATATTTTAAGTAATAAAAAAAATACCAAAAAAAATTAGTGGTTGCCCTAACCAGTTTGGCTCAGTGGATAGAGTGTTGGCCTGCAGACTCAAGGGTCTCAGGTTTGATTCCGGTCAAGGGCATGTACCTTGGTTGCTGGCACATCCCCAGCAGGGAGTGTGCAGGAGGCAGCTGATCGATGTTTCTCTCTCATCGATGTTTCTAACTCTCTATCCCTCTCCTTTCCTTTCTGTAAAAAATTAATAAAATATATTTTAAGAAAAGAAATTAGTGGTCATATTAAGTAGCTCCAGTTAAAATAGCATAGTTCAGCAATATTTATGAACAAATAAAAAAAAACATGCCGAATATGAGCATATTACTAGTACCTGTCCCAGTGTCTAACAATGAATCTGTTTAAGTTAGGGACCCAACTTCCCCTCCTAATGAGACAGTCCTCTTTCTAGGGTTGGATGCATTCTAAATGAGTAGATGATGTATTAAGTGTGTGGCGGGGGGCAAGTGGGACACAACTGCTTTTGTTTCAAAGAATGAGTATGAAGAAAGGTTGACAGTCAATGATGGGGAGGACTGAAGTATATATGTGACACAGTCAGACTTTTTATCATGTTTTGAAAAACCTTCTACATTTGGGGAAAGTTCCACATTATGAATCCTCCTTACCCGCTTGGGGTCAGAGCTCAAATCCCCAGCCTCCTGTGCAGATGGCACTCAGGCAGGTGTCCCAGCCTTAGACACACCTGGTGAGGGAGTGATTCAGAGCTGAGCAGAACTTTCCTCCCTTTTGGCTGGTGCTGGAAAAATCTCCTGTAGGTAGACTACACCAAGCCTTAATTACTTTAAAGTTTTTCACTTGTAACGTTGATGGCAAGACACCAATGGAATTACACTGGTGTCATAATAAGCCAAAAGGAAAAAGGCTTGGTTAGATAGAAGAATCCTAAGGCTGGTATATAGAAAGGTCCCAACCCTTTATTAACCTTTGGTCAAGAATATGCTTGTATATTTCCAGAAAACTCCTCCAAGGAGATCTGCATATGTTGCTGAAATAACTTATTTAATTTAAAATATCATTGTATATCTTCCAAAGGAGGAGAGCAAATGAGTGTCAGTTGGTCACAGATCCCAACTGAGAAATACAACAACCTGCGTAGCTCTGGAGTTTGTCATCCATTCTTTTTATTATCCAGAGATGACTAAAGTAGTTTATTCTTTTTCCTTCCATGCCCACTCCTAACCTCATTCAAGTGCAGAATTGTTTTCTTACAATGTGATTAGGATCACATCTGATGACCCCCTGTATTAGTTTTCTATTCCTGCACAACAAATCCCAACAAACTTAGCTGTTCAACACAAATTTGTGACCTCACAGATTCCCTGGGTCAGAACTCCTGGGTCTCACTAGGATACAATCAAGTTATTGGCTGGGGCTGCATCTGAGGCCGTGGGCTTCTTCCAAGCTTACTGGTTGTTGGCAGAATTCAGCTCCTTGGGGTTTCTGGACTGATGTGCTCAGCTTCCAGAGGTTGATCCTCTCCACAGACAGTTCACAACGTGGCTGCTTGTATCTTCCAAACAAGCGAGAACACCTCTTTCTCACCAGGAATGTCTCCCTGCAGGTTGCTAAATGGAGTCTCGTCAAATGTAACCTAATGGAGGTAGTGACTACGCCAGCTTATTCACAAGCCTGCCCACATTCACGGAAACTAGAGTGTGTGACCAGAGGGGCGGGAATCTTGGGATCAGTGCAGAATTTTGCCTATTATATATCCCAAGACTTGCATTTGTACCTTTGAAGTTTTCTTTGTTTATTTTCTACTAATCATCAGTAGAAAATTCTCACCTTTATTTTTAGCACTTTATATATTGTTGTCTGACATAATGCTTTTCTGCAATAATTTTTAAATGACATATTATTTTCAATAAGGGTAACCTTCATCCCCATTCTCAATCTCACTTTCACACCTTTTCAGGAATCTGTCTGTCACATACTTTTTATTCAACGATAGCATGCATCTTAAAAGAAAATAAATTACAATTCTATGGCATTATTTTATAAAACACGAGTTTATTTTTTTAAAAAAGAAATGTTTTCCTTACACTAATTTTCTAATAAGTAAAAACAACTGGAAGGAAAGGAGGGTGGGGGCAAGTAGAAGATCATAAAGGGGGAATAAATGGTGATGGAAGAAGAGTTGACTTGGGGTGGTGAACACAATACAATATAAAGATGACATACTATAGAATTGTATATTGAAGCTTATATAATTTTATAACCAATGTAACTCCAATAAATTTAATAAAAATACTTTTAAAAACACAGAGCCCACTAAAAGTACTATGTTGAAACACTGCAGGAAATGTAAAGAATTATAGAATATTTGCAGATACTGAAAAGAGTTGTAATGTAGTTCAGAAACACAGAAGTTAAACACCAATAAAATATTTAAGTGGAAATTTAAGCCAAGAATGAGGGCCAAGTCACAACCTGTCAATTCATTATTAATTGTCAAATTAATCCTAGGGAGTTCAGAGGAGAGTGGTTGGGTTATATTTTTATGGTGACTTAAACTACCCCCAAATTTAGTGGCTTAACACAACAGCAGTGCTGTCACACTTCACAACTGAGTGGGCCAGGGGTTCAGGCGGGGTGCAACCAGGCAATCTCCCACCCTAAGGACCATCACCTCCACCATCACCCAGCTGGGCCCGGCCTTGTCTGCAGGTTTCTGGATTAGTGCCTCACTAATCTAGCACCTTGCTGTCCCTTGGTTAGCCTCTTCCCCTGCACCTCCTGGTCCTGGCCCTGCATGTGTTTGTGCTTCTCACGGCAGGGTACTCTCATTTCTTTCCTGATAGCTGCCTGGTAAGAGTGAGGGGAAAGGAAGTGGAAACTTTTATGGTCTGGGTCTGGAAACTCACACAGGGTTACCTCGGCAGTATTCAATAGGACACAGAACCCATGTGCCTGCAGAGGAGAAACCAGACCCTTCTTCCTCCTCCGCAGTCTGCACGATGAGGAGAGGGTCGAGGCATTCATGCCTAGGTTTCATTCACAATGTAGGGCAAGGTCAACTTGGACCAGAAAGGTCAGAAAAAGCTGCACAGAGAAAGATGGTTTGAAAGGTATTGAGCGTTGGAAAAAAGAGAGTGAGAATAAGCCACACATAACAGTCAATACCTAAATTTAAACAGCAACAGGGGGAACAAGACTTTCAAACTGCTTAGCAAGACAAGAATTCTATTTCAACTTGTTTTGCTCTAACAACAAAAGTGACAGTGGGGAATTAGCCTCAACTTGGGCAAGTCACTCCTTCCTGTTCATAAACAGGCTCATTCAAAGGAAGAAATAATTTTCTTTTACATGAAGTCGGCTCATCTGAAGAAAGGTGAGTTTGAGCTTGGGGATATTACAGGAAAGGTGAGTTTGAGCTTAGAGATTTTGGGGAGGTCGGTCAGAGCTCATGGACTTCTCCGAAGGTGATGAGAAGGCTCACAGCCAGTGTTGTGATGGATGCGGGGCAGGGGCACAGGGCTGGGGCTCAGTAGCCCATGACCAGGCACTTTGGGTTCAGTAAGTGGGCATGGTCCTGAGAGGGCCGTCCTGTTAGATGTATAGTCCTTCTGGTCTCTCATAAGACTTTGTCAGAAAGGCTCAGTCCTCAGTCCTTACAGCCGTAACTTCTGGCTGAGATGTGGCTGTCTTAGATTTGTAGATCAACAGCTCTCTAGATTAATATTCACTGTGTGTGTGAGCGCTCGTGCGCATGTGTGCGAGGGCATGGGAGGGAGGGACAGAGGGAGGGAGGGAGGGAAGGAGAGAGAGAGAGAGAGAGAGAGAGAGAGAGAGAGAGAGAGAGAGAGAGAACTCCACATAGTACACTCAGCCTACTTGCCCGCTTTGAACACCACCGGGCACTTGGTAGACATTTAACATTGGTTAATGAACTGTATTACTCATATTCTCTCAGCACCAATTTAAACGATGTATATTCTTCTTCCTCCCGGCTTTGCCTATATCATATTAAACCAGAAATAGGAGACTCTCTTCGTAACACCTACCAATTAAAAATTAAGCACTCCTGCCTGAAGTGAGCACAGCTCTGGTTTAGCATGTCAAGTTTTAAAATGTGTATATAACGTTGTCTTTTAACCCTCTATTTTTTGGACACAGATATATTTTGAATTTTTGAATATGAAACCTGACATCCAAAAAACAAAGGAGGAGAAAACAAAATACATGAGAAATACCAAACAACAACAACAACAAAAATACATCATTTTTTAAAAAATTGATTTCAGGGAAGAAGGGAGAAGGGGAGAGAGATAGCAACTTCAATGATGAGAGAAAATCACTGATTGGCTGCCTTCTGCATGCCCCCTTGTTACAGTAATTATTTAAGAGTGTGTTAGTTAGGCATATGAAATGTATTAGATAGAGTTTGGTTAAGAGTGTGTTAGTTAGGCATATGAAATGTATTAGATAAGAGTTTGGTTATAGTAATTATTGAAGAGTATGTTAGTTAGGTATATGAAATGTATTAGAGTTTGGTTAAGAGTGTGTTAATTAGGCATATGGAATGTATTAGATGGAGTGTGGTTATAGTAATTATCAAAGAGTGTGTTAGTTAGGCATATAAAATGTATTAGATAGAGTTTGGTTAAGAGTGTGTTAGTTAGGTGTATGAAATGTATTAGATAGAGTTTGGTTATAGTAATTATTGAAGAGTGTGTTAGTTAGGTATATGAAATGTATTAGATTAGAGTTTGGTTTGCAGTGAAAAGACTTTTTGAGTTTAGGATGTGTGAATTACTTTACTAAAAACTAGAAATGTTAAAGTAAGAAGGGCTACACCCTGTTACACCCTGCTGTACCCCGTTACGCCCTAAATGTGTGAGATAGATAGAAGGGCAGAAGCCACACCAGGCATCCACAATAAGACACTGAAGAAACCTGCTGAATTGCACTTAAAAGAAGAGCCCCTTTATCAGTGCTAACATTGGCAAATATGTTCTCCCATGTAGTGGGTTTTCTTGTTGTTTTGCTGATGGTTTCCTTTGCTGTGCAGAAGCTTTTTATTTTGATGTAGTCCCATTTGTTAATTTTCTCTTTAGTTTCCAATGCCCTAGGGGCTGTATCGGTGAAGAAACCGCTTTGGCAATGTTATCACCGATAAAGGTTTAATCTCCAACATTTATAGGGAACTCATACAAGTTAACAAAAAGAAGACAAACAATCCAATCAAAAAATGGGCAAAGGACCTAAATAGACACTTTTCAAAAGAGGACATTCAGAAAGCCAAGAGACATATGAAAACATGCTCAAAGTCACTAATCATCTGAGAGATGCAAATCAAAACAACAATGAGATACCATCTCACACCTGTAAGAATGGCTATCATCAACAAATCAACAGATGACAAGTGCTGGAGAGGATGCGGAGAAAAAGGAACACTCGTGCACTGCTGGTGGGAATGCAGACTGGTGAAGCCACTGTGGAGAGCAGTATGGAATTTCCTCAAAAAATTAAAAGACCCTGTGATCCCACTCCTGGAATATATCCTAAGAAACCAGAAACACCAATCAGAAAGGACATATGCATCCCTATGTTCATGGCAGCACAATTTACCATAGCTAAGATTTGGAAACAGCCTAAGTGCCCATCAGCAGATGAATGGATTAGAAAACTGTGGTACATCTACACAATGGAATACTATGCTGCTGTAAAAAGGAAGGAGTTCTTAACATTTGCAGCAACATGGATGGAACTGGAGAACATAATGCTAAGTGAAATAAGCCAGTCAATGAAAGAGAAATACCACATGTCCTCACTCATCTATGGATAATAATAACCATTATAAACTGGTGAAAAAAAAGAGATACAGAGGCAGAGCAGCATCAAACAGACTGTCAAATTACAGCAACAAGGACAGGGAGGGTTGAGGGGGCGTAATAGATCAGACATGGGACTTTTATGCATGCATATAAGCATAACAAATGGACACAAAACACTGGGTGGTAGAGGAGGCGGGTGGAAGGGCAGGGGAAAAAAGAGATATTTGTACTAATCTTTGTAAAACTGTATGTAATTAATAATAATAATAAAAAAGAATACACTAGGAAAAAAAAAAAGAGCCCCTGAGCAAGTGCCTCAGAGCAGTCAACCGCTCCTCCACGGTGGACTCCTCTCACCTCCCCTTCCTGAGATGCCAGAGACTCTGTCCGAGTGAAGACCCAGCTGAGCCGGCGGCCGGGAGTGCTGAGACTGAACCTCCAGACCGTGGTGCACCTCAACCCATCTCGTGGACCAGCCTGCTGTGCTGCTGTGTGTCTTGTCGGGAGGATCGCCCGGTGGCCTGCCTGTGCCCTAGAAGCCGCTAGGACTTAGATAAATAAACCCTGTGTGATTCAAGCATCTCATTAACTGCTTTGTGTGTATAGTATCTTTGCTCTGGTCCAATATAAAACCCCTGCACTTCGCAAAAAGAACCTGGGACAGTAACCTCGGACTCCATAAGAGGAGTACCTTGGCCTGTCCATTAATACCCGTGCATTGTCAACCAGTTTGGGGACCTGGGACACCCCTATTGGGGATCAAGCAGGCAACCTGGGCATGTGCCCTTGACTGGAATCAAACCCGGGACCCTTCTGGAGGCCAAAGCTCTAGCCACTGCGCCAAACCAGCTACAGCAAAACCCACATATTTAAATGTTAGAGCAGCCTGGGAAACCATCAGGTCTTTTCGGTCTTTTATGTTATAATGGAGATTCTTCCTCTCTATGAAGCCCCGGGGTTTAGTCGTTTCCTTTCCATTGGTGGAGAGCACTGGAAATTCCAAGCTCCAGCCTTGCTGAGTAAATAGAACCCTAACTTGGTCCAGTCCGAAGCAGGCCCACGGCTCTGCACGGGTTACAGGAGGGGTTTTCAGAAGTTTTTGTTTCCA
>PVJC01029294.1:0-22005 GCA_004026665.1 Murina feae
GTTCCACATGCACCCCCTGGTGGTCAGTGCATGTCATAGTGACCAGTTATTCGGTTGTTCTATAGTTTGGTCTTTTTGCATATTAGGGTTTTATATATAGATATATAGATTCTGTTTGATTAATTGGTTTTGATTTTCTCTCTCTTTCCCACTCTCTGTACAAAGACACATTCAGATTTTTTACATATACTAGTATATATCTCTCATTATTTTTAACAACAGTATTATTTGTTGAAAAGTATCATGGACGTAACATATTTTAAGAAACTAGTTCTCTATGGATAGGTGTTTAAGTGATTTTGCTCTTACTAATAATGCTGTAACAGACATTCATTTATATACACCTTGTGTCCTTGTGCAGCCTCTAAGCTCCAAGAATTGAAGTTGCAGGCTTGAAGAATAGGAACATTTTGATAGGTGTTGCTAAATTTCCCCAGTCTGTGAGAATGCATCTTTACTCACTACAGTTCTCCCCATTCTGATATGTGGGACCCTCCCTACGCCAATGCCAAGCAGTTCTCTGATACCAACTGAATGTCCTATAACGCAGCTCAGTTCAGACACTAGCTACCTGGAGATAGCATTAGATTCTACAGGTTAAGGTCTCAGTCCCTCAAGAATGCTCCCAGATTAAGATGCCAATTGCAAATCCCAATTGACTTTAAGTCAGAGGTTTCCATGATCCCTTCGTTGGGTTTGATTAATTTGCTAGAGTGGCTCCCAGAACCCAGGAAAACATTTGCTTACTAGATTACAAGTGTATTAGAAAAGATTTTAACTCAGGAAAAGCCAGATGGAAGAGATGCATAGGGCATGATATGGGGAAAAGAGTGAGGAGCTTCTTTGTTCTTTGAGTGCACCAGTCTCCCCAAATCTCCCAGTGTTCACCAACCCAGAAGCTCTCTGAGCCCTGACCTTTGGGTTTTTATGGAGGTTTCATTACTTAGGCATGGTTGATTAAATCACAGCCATTGGCGATTCAGCTCAATTCCCAGCCTCTCTCCCTCCTTGAGGTCAAGGGAGCGCCCCTGGCAACCAGCCCCCACACTTGGTTTACCCAGGGGCTGTCAAGAAGTCACCTTATTAATATTACAAAAGGCACCTTGATCATACTCAACACTTAGGAAATTCCAAGGATTTTTAGGAACTATGTGTCAGGGAGAAGGACCAAATATATATTTCTTATTATAAATCATAGTATCAGACTCTGCTGTGGCCAGCAATGGGTTACTATTGGTTTAATCTGCATTTCTTGAATTGTTAGCATTGTTGAGCATCTTTTCATGTGAAACTGATAATGTCCTCTTCTATAACTATTTTTTTAAATACATTTTTATTGTTGATAGTATTACAGATATCACCCATTTCCTTCTCCCCTTATCCCTCTCCTGCTAGCTCCCCCCATATAACCATTTTTCTTATTGACTTGTAATAGCACATTGAATATGAGGCATACACAATACGTGTCACATATATTGCAAATATCTTCACCCATTTTCTTTTAATTTCTGCCTTTGTTCATAGTGTACTGTGGCTCTCCTTCTTTAGTTTGAGACATGTTCCAGTTTGGTGACTTAGGCTCATTCCAGGCTCCCAAATGACGTGGCTTGCGTGGTTATCTCCTCTGGCAGGCTCTCCAGGATAACGGGAGCCACTGAGTACTTGTTTGTGGCGCTATTAGATTCTGCTGTCACTTAGGGCAATGTGTTTTATAGCAAGAGCATGGATTTGCATTCAGAGTTCTTGATTTGGCTTTTTTTTTCCTGCTGTACACTAATTGTGTGATCTTCGGGAGTTCCACTTTTGAAACAAGAATTGTATCTGTCATGTCTCATGGGACTGTTATGATAGTCATATAATGTAATGAAAGTGAAATGGTACAAGCTATAAAGGGCTCTGTATGTATTTTTATTATTTATATGACAGGGTGTTTTTTTTGTTGTTGTTATTTTTCTGACTAGTTTGAGGAAGACCACAGGAAATTGCAAAAGTATCACTTTTCCTCTCTTATGCCTCCGTATGTGTCACACGCTACCTGAGTCTGATTAGTTCTACTTAATTCACTTTGGAATTGTTCTCTTTCCTGCTATTCCCACGGCAGTTATCCTACTCTAAGTCAGAGCTGGAAATATGAAATGGAGAAAACAGAGCGGGTAGAGAAGTGAGACCTCTGTTTTCCCATCCCCCCATAGCAGGGATTCTCTGCACTGTAGTATAGGGTGTGTATTGTGCTACTTGTGGGCTGCACAACCAGCAAACCCTATGTGGGGGCTCTGCCTGAGGGGTATGTGCTTGTCAGATGATCTCTGGGCCTCCTTGTAGGGAGATCAAGGTCTACTGAGTGGCCTGGTTTTTCTGTTGATCAGGATATTTGGGGGCCTCAACAGAATATCCTGGAGGAGAGGCTCTTTCGCCCCACATTCGTCAAACCGTTTCAGACATGTCTCTAAGTCATTGTTGAACAAATATGTGAAGACTTCTAGTTGAAGAGGACCCCAAGTTGTTAGCCCACATATCTCAGTTCTTCTCTTGTCTAAGTCACTTAGTGTACTTGGTAGTCAGCCCCAGTCTTGTCCTCCTAAAGCATCATCCGAACCACAGCCAGATTGATCTTTACAAAAGGCCAAGTTCATCACTTCACCTCTCTGTTTAGTAATAGCCTATGGCTGATTTCTATTGCTCTTAGGATGAAAACCAAGATCTTTGGCCTGGCCCGAGAGATCCTGTGAGGTTGGCCCTACTTCCTCTCCCACCGTACTGCCCCAGTGCTCCTGCACATGTCCTTGCAATGGACTGCTCCCCTTGCCTTCTCCCTGGCTGACTGCTGATTTCATCTCAGCCTGAGCTCAGATGAAAAGCCACCTCCTCAGAGAAGCCTTCCCTGATAGCTCAAGCTTTGGCAGGGCCTATGTCATTTGTTTTCTCTCTCTACACTTCTCTTTCTGTGGCACTTACGACAAACGTTATGAAATACTTTGTATAATTTGTTGTTAATTGTGGATCGCTACTGCTTACTGAGTACAGGCATTCTGTCTGTCATTCTCACTACGGTGTCCTTAGCCCCCGGAAATACACTTTGTTATATTGCAGACATTCACTATTTATTTGCTAAAAGATAGAACAGATGACTGTGTAAATAAATACCTGCAGCACTTTGGGTAACTTAAATGTGACCAGGCCTTTCTCCTTGCTGGAAGCTGGCCATTAGCCAGGGAAACGGGGAGGAGCCTCCTTTGCAGGGAGGACAGGTAGACCAGAGGCCTAAGCAAACGTCCCTGGCCTATAAGTTGCCCTAAAGTTACCTTTTTAAGATTTCTTTCCCCTTTGCAGACCACCAGCATCATGTGCTGCTGGTTCTTCTGCCTGTTCCTGTTTGTTTGTTTGATTTTAATCTGATTTGATGGATGTAAGAATGTTGAATCTGAGCATCAGGAAATCGCCTTTGTCCCTTGGGGTTGGGGAAGAATTTAAATTCCCGACCTACCTTGCTACTTATTCCCAGGGCCAGAGTATTTTAAGATGACAGCATTGTTGATTAAATTATGCTTTTTATCTCATTTGACCCAAGAGTCAAATTTTTAACTCTTTGGAGCTTTCCATTCTTCTTTTACTGACTCTGGTAAACACAGCAGGATGAAAGCACAGATTGCTCCTTCCCAGAACCCTGCCAAAACCCTATGCTATGTATGATGGGGACGGCAATACCAAGTTAAGAATGGAGAACCAGTCAAGTACTCAGGATTTAAAAATCTAGCTTTGCCGTAGGCTCAGAAATTCTTAGTACTGGATTAGATATTCCATAGATGCTTGACACTTGTTCAGTATTCTGTTTTAGAATGGATGATTCTCCTTTTTCTCTTACCTCTGTGTTTTAATATTTAAAATTTATTTCTTTTTTAGAAAGACTTTGGAAGTTCTCACTAAGTTTTAGAGTGAGGGGATGAGATAGATTTAAGTGTTTGCTAATTATCACTTAAACCCATACCCATATCAAGACCATCTGGACAGTTGGACTCTGCATTTTTTCCTAGAGTTCTATGTACATCTTTCCCCATCCCTCTCTGATCTTCTAAATTGTCTGCTTTGTTGACCTACAAAGAAAACACAAATTGTTAATTGTGTCTTTTGATTTATCTCAACGATTCTGCAAGTTTGGGAGAAAGGTTTGGGAAATGTGCCTTGGCTTGCGGGTACCGTCCCCAGGAACATTCTTATTACAGTACTTTTGAATGAAGCGGTCAGATATCTTTTATCCTCTAACTGTGAAAGTGTATGTAGGCAGTTACGTGATTTGTTAGGAACACAAATGCTTGTTGTTATGCTGGGTGGGAGAGTACATTCATTTTCCTTATTGACTCTGAAGTGAGGAATACATACATTTTTTATTAGCTAAGCTTTTACATTCTCAGCCTGCTGACTGGGAAGAGCAAATGGAGCTGGCCCTGCATGATACTGCATTTGTATAAAATTGTTTTACTCCCTGGGAGGGGAGTTGGAAATCAAAAATGAAGGTAATGGTGAATTTCGTGCAGCTGCAAACAGGTTGACTCTGTAATTGTCACATTTTGTTTCGGGGATGAATTCTGCTCATGACATATGAGTCACTGAGGCCAGCCTACATCTAAGAGGTGGGAGAACTGGACTTGATCTTTCAATGACAAGAGTGTCCAAGAATTTGTGGATATGCTGGTATTTTAAACCCCAACAGGTATATATATGTCTCCTGTACTCCATTGCTTCATTGAGCTGTTTCATGAAAAGGCAGCCCAGCAAAATCATGTCAAAGACATTATCAAAGGCATAGTGTGTTCCTGGGTTTACTGTTTCAGAATTAGTGCATTGTCAAGGGCGTGAGCTTGGGGCAGGAGACTGGTTAGGAGCACTGCTCCAGGAGGGACTCGGTTTAGGGTCCCTACTTAGAACCCGTGTTTTCCAAATTGTGGTGATTTTTACCCTCTAGATCACTTGAAGGAACATCAGGATCAAATGGGAACTATTCTTAGAAGGCCAGTTTTACTAAGGATTTTAGGGGACTCTTATTATGAAGTTGAGAGATGATTTCACTTTTTAAATATAAAGGTCTTCAAAGGATTTAAGCATGAAAGAGGTTAGAGTTGCACATTAAGAAGGTTACTATTGTTGTCAGTGCTAAAAAGAGGGCAGGGTGAGGTAGGATCATGCCACTAGTTACCCTCCAAAATGTCATATAAAAGGTTATGGTGTGACAGCCAAGTTTAGAGATGAAGGATTGAGCAGTGCGGGGACAGGGGAGATACCCAAGAGGGAGAAGCTAGTAGGATGGAGAAGTCATCAGTGACAAGGTGTCTGGCTTGGGCCAGTGGGTGGTTGGTGATGCCACCCATTCCTGAGACTAAACCAGGGGGTGGGGGACAATGTGTGGACAGCTATATTAACCATTTCTTTTTATTTTCTGTATTCTGATGCTTTCATATCTGGGGCCTTACCCTGGGGGACTACCCCTCCCAAGGGAGCTAATTCCTAGAGATGATAAACAACTTACCCATGAGCATACCTTTCATATAAAAAAATTAACCAATTCAGCCCAACCGGTGTGGCTCAGCGGTTGAACGTTGACTCGGAACCAAGAGGTCGCCAGTTGGATTCCATATGCCCAGGTTTTGGGCTTGATCCCCAGTATGGGATGTGCAGGAGGCAGCAGCTCGATGATTCTCTCTCATCATTGAAGTTTCTATCTCCCTTTCCTTCTCCCTTCCTCTCTGAAATCAATAAAAACATATAAAAAAAACCTATCAAATCCAGATTCCTCATGCTCAGCTGCCTCCTTTATCAGTCTCTCATATGCAGGTCACTATTCACCTTCCCTAGTCACCCAGTGCCCAGATACCAAGCAACTAGGGACCAGCCCCTAAGCCCCAGAGCTCAGAGCCGCTAACATTATTTAAACTAGCCAGTCCCAAGCGCGCTTTCCCTGCCTGATCTGATCCTTACCCCCAAAACCGCAATGAAGGCTCTTGCCCACCTCCTCCCACCCCTACTGGATCCCTCTGCTTCCTGACCCTCCCTGGTGCTTCCCTGTGTGACCTCCCCCACGTCTCAGGGTTTCCTGTTTCTAGGGACTGAGGGTATACCAAACCTTCCTGTTAGCTATGTCCACGTCGGTGTCACTCACTATACATACTGAGATTTTAAAACAAATCCCGGGTACCTTTAAAACCACGGGCCCAATGGAGGGTGTGGCTTTACATTTGCTGAGTTTGAAGTGTCTGGGTACACCTGGATGGAGATGTCCAGGAGCCGTCAGTCATGAGGACTTGGAGTTTTAGGAAAGAGGTCTCGTGTTTCCTCCCCATTTTGTCCCAAGGGTTTCTGTGGGAAATAGGTGAGATCATGTAGGAGAAGGGGCTTGAAAATTATGAAATGCTGTGTCAATAAGCAGCATTCCTGTTTTATCACTTTCCTTTAGAATCTAGGGCTAATCCTGTCAAAATAGCTGTACTGTGCTGAAAATAAGTGAAAAAGGAATTTTGCCTGAAAGAGGAAGCTTGCCCATCTTTACTCAGACAGGAATGTATACAGGAGTTCACCTGGCTTAGTGTTGCTGCCAGCACACTGGCTTGGGTTTGATTTTAAAAAGAGCAGCTATCCTAGTGATAGAAAAGGGGAATATTAGGAAGGGAATATTTTTCTCTGTTTTGATTTAATGATTGGAGATGTAAAATAAGAATAGTCTAAACATGATTCAGCAAAAAAATCAAAATATGAAACTGATTTCTTAGAAATTCCTTTCCTCCTTCAGAAATTGTTTCTTTTATTGTATACTTTTTGGAATTAGTAGTGTTTACACCTGTTAAATGCACATCAAGTGTGTTTCAAATTGGGGATTAAAGAGCTCTCTGTCCCAGAGATCACAGAGATGGATTAGGCTGTGACTCTGGGGAGTAGGGCTGTGTAACCCCACCTGTCATACCCCTTATCTTTCTGTAGCTTCGTCTTTGTCTTCTCCTGGGTTCTAAAGTGCTGCCTCTGTGATTATGCCGGTCTACTAACATCATTGATTCTTCATTCTAGTGACTCCAGTTTTTCTTTGGAATTTAAAACAAAAAGCTTATATTCCAGCAATGGAAACCAATTCAGGATGTCACCTCAGGTCAATTGCCTTTTCTGGGCCCAATAACAATCAGGGACTAGGCAGGCTCTTGGATGTATAGCATGCCAGTGGTCCTGTGGGACTAGCCAGCAAAGAGAGAAGAAAAGGAAAATCACTCACCTAAATACACCTTAGTCCCTGACTGCCACTTATTCCTTTATTCTTCAGTCATATATTTATTGATTCAGTTATTCAACAAATAAGTACTGAGCATGTTGTCCTTGCCTAGTTCTGTTGTATATATTGGGGAAATGCAATGATGAGCAAAACCAGACATGGTCTTCTTCTGTGGTGCTAACATGCTACCAGCAGCATGTTGGTAGGTGAGATCAAATGGTAATGCAGGATATAACTAATGGAATAATTTTGAGCAGCTCAATATTAATTTAACTAGAGACTCAGTGCACAAATTTGGGGAAAATTGGGGCCGGGCCTGAGGAGGAGATGGTGGGAGGTTGGCTGGCCCCATTCTGCCCTGATTTTGGGGGGAGGTGGTGAGTGGGGGCAGAGCTGGCTGGGGGGAGTAACTGTGGGCTGACCAGGGTGGGGCTGGGTGGGGGGAGGGGCTGCAGGAGGTTGGCCAGCCAACCCCACCCCCAGATTGGGCTGGTTTGCTGGCCGCAGTGGGTGTTATTGTGAACGGTCATTCTGGTCATTCTAGTGTTCAGGTCACTGGGCTTTTTATCTATATAGATGGTCGCTATACTACAATGCCCAGAGTATTCTGGAGGATTAATACCAACAGGCACACATTTTATTATCTATTGCTGATAACAAATTATCTGTAAATGAACAACCATTTACTATCTTTCATAGTTTCTCTGAATCAGGAATTCAGAAATGTCTTGGCTGGGTGGTTCTGGCTTAGGGTATCCAATGGGAATGCTGTCAGATATTAGCTGCGATTATAGTCATCAGAAAGTTTGACAGGTTGGAGAATCCACTTACAAGGTGGCTCACTCATGTGGTTCTGAAGTTGTTGCTGGTGGGAGACCTCAGTTCCTCTTTAGGGTGTCTCCACGTGGCCGGTTGAGTCTCCTTACGACGCAGTGACTGGCTAA
Organism: Murina feae; assembly: GCA_004026665.1. Taxonomy (NCBI): domain Eukaryota; kingdom Metazoa; phylum Chordata; class Mammalia; order Chiroptera; family Vespertilionidae; genus Murina; species Murina feae. Next base: position 8,191 of record PVJC01029294.1, read on the forward strand.
CCCCAGAGTGGAATAATTTGAAATGACACGGTCACTTATGCCATTCTCCAGACTGCCTGCTTCAATGTGGGATGAGACTAAACAAAGACATGACTATCAAGAGTCAAGAGCTCTCTTGGAGGTTGGCTCCCACTAGTATGGTGTAAGTTCAGGTAAATATAATATGAAATCTAAAAATCAGTGTCTTAAGATAAGACTTTATTTTTCTACATATAAAAATCCTAAGGGTAGGTGTGGCAACTCTGTGCCCTTCTAGGGTTCAGGTTTCTTTTGTCTCTCTGCTCTACCATTGTTCATTAGGACTTTTGTAATTATTAAGCTGTTTGATATGAGGGAGAAGTTTGGGGGCTAAGGGAAAGAGCTAGGTTTCTTATTCAAGGAAGCCTTGTAATTATAGAATGGCTGCCATGGTTCCACATCAAATGTACATTCAAATAGCTGGAAGGATCAAGAACAAAAGGCTAACTGAACCAGCCCTCTTTTAAAGATACCTTTCATACAAATGCACTCATGAAGTTGCACTTGGATCACATTGGCCAGAGTTTAGTCACATGACCACCTATATGTGCAAAGGAGGCTGGGAAATATTTTTAGCTAGGCCACAATGCTTTTATAAGCAATGAACAGTGCCTGCCAGAGGGTTTTTTGTTTTTGTTTTTAAATCATGCTGTTTTGCTTCTTGTGTAGACAGTTGTGGACTCCTAAACTACCTCGCTTTCAATAACAAACAGAACATGCAACTGTGTGTATCCAATCACATGGGCCATTATTGTTAGGAAAACAAATAACAAAATTAAGCCAAATCTGTGTTTCTCTGGATAATATTTAAAAATATTATCCAGGGAAATATAAGCTCCAATGTTTGAGAATTTGTTTTCCGTACATGAAAATTTAAATACTTTAGATAAAGTTCCTATATGAGCAGCTATCCATGTAAATTTTCTGCCATTTGTCCAATCCAGTGCCTGACATCATTCAAAATAGAGAGAATAGGTGTGCGTTCTGTTCTGTATTTTGTAATTGGATTAGCTAATCATCATAGCTTTTTTTTTTTTTTTTTTTTTGCTTGTTTGCCTAAAGCCTTATCTCTCAGAACCAGAAAATAGGGATGTTTGGTCTTAGTTCTACACTGAGTTCTAATTGCTGCTTATTTAAAAATCCCAAACATAAGCTTAATGTCTTGGAGAGATGAGGGAAAAGGCAAAATTCTGTACTAGTTAGCGTGGAAGACAGGCAGTTATTTAGAATAAAGTGTTAGATTGATCACAAGGACTTTTATTTTAGATCAGTGATTCTTAACCTATATTTCCATAAAACAACTAAGGTCAGTTAAAATTTGGTTAACAGCAGCTAAGGAAGGACATCCCATAGGGAAAAAATTATAACAGTTTCCACCTGAATGTAGACCCTTGACAACAGAGCGCTTGTTCTAAAAGGAGCAACAATATTAATGGGCAAAATCCAAATTGCTGAATATACTTGGATGATTTCTTTGTTGACATTCCAGCCAGTTGTCTGCTGTGTCATTGTTCCTGGTGTGTGTGACAGAGCTAAGTGTGTGAGTCCTTCCTGAAGAGCCTGGGCTGTGTTCCACGGAGAACTCTGTGACCTGCGGGTGTTCTGCGCCCTAATGCACTGATAGCCTCCCCCCTCCCCCCCCTAAGGTGGTTCCTGTGATCCTTAACTGTGAAATGCATTTCACCTCTGGGTCTCACACTGAATGTCATTTTTTAAAAAAATTTTATTTTATTGCTTAAAGTATTACAAAGAGTATTACATATGTCTCCCCCCACCCCCCCGGCCTCGCCTACCTCCCAGTGTCTTGTGTCCATTGATTATGCTTATATGCATGCATGCAAGTCCTTTAGTTGATCTCTTAACCCTCCCTCAACCCTCCCCGGCCTTCCCGCTGTAGTTTGACAGACTGTTTGATGCTGCTCTGCCTCTGTATCTATTTTTGTTCATCAGATTATAATGGTCTTTATTATCCGTAAGTGAGTGAGATCATGTGGTATTTTTCTTTCATTTTAAAACGGAAGCCTTGAGGATGCCATTTATTTATATATCTGTCTTTTTAAAATGAGAAACGACTGCAAAATGGAGTCCTTTAGATTTCTTCCAATGAAAGTGATGGTGGCGGCAGCGTGGAAGAGCCTGCAAAGTGCCCTGAGTAAATTTCTTGTTTTTCTTTCTGCTTTCATTGTGCCAACTAATGTAGTGATTTCTAGAAAATCCAAAGTCACATCTCGGCCTTGGGAAGTAGTTCATTGTGGATACTGGAATCGTATTCCACCGCTTCTTGGTTCGGTGACCTTGGCGAAGCTACTTAGCTTATTTATGCCTCTGCTGTAACATAGCGATGGTAATAGTACTGCTCGCAGGGTTATTAAGTGACTCCAAGCATGCCAAGCACTGTGAATACTAGTATGAGGACATATTATGTGCTCGATAAATTTTAGCGGTTCTTTTTATTATTGTATTAATGATTTTGCTCTTCTTGTAGCTGAGCAAGTTGCCCTTGACCTATTTTTTTACTATGCCACCCTTCAGCAGCTGATGAGTCTTTGAATTAGCGGTTTTATTAAGATTTTTGGCTGATCTATACAGAATTAACTTCTGGCCTAGTGTTTCATAACTTTTTTGCCAAAAAAGTTTTTTTTTGTTTTTTGTGTTTTTTTTGAGGCGGGTGGTGTGGGAGTCGGGTTAGTACGAATTTGCAATTGCAGGATTCAGGTGCTTTAAACTTGCTTTGATGAAAAGCCCCTCCAACAATTTTGACCAGAAAATGGATCAAACATAGGGGATTTGGGGGCTTATTATATAGGTAGACATAAAAGGCAGTATAATGTTTATGACCATGTAAGTCTAGGAAAAGATATAAAAAGGCAGGTTATAGGAAACACTGAGTTGAATTCTCAAGATAAAAAAATTAATTTAAAAATTTAAATTACATTTTAGATTCAATATTTTTTATATTAGTTGTACAGCATAGTGGTTAGACGATTATATACTTTAAAAATTGTCCCCTTGATATTTCCAGAACCCAACTGGCACTATACATAGTTATTACAACATAATTGACTACCCTGTGCTGTACTTTACATCTTCATGACTATTTTGTAGTCATCAATTTGTACTTGTCAATCCCTTTATCTATTTCACTCAGTCTCCCAACCTCCCTTCCCTCTGGCAACTGTCACTCTGTTCTTTATATCTATGAGTCTGTTTCTGTTTTATTTGTTTGTATTGTTCTTTAGACTCCACTTATCAGTGAAATCGTATGGTAGTTGTCTTTCTCTGACTGACTTATTTCACTTAGCATAATACCCTGTAGATCTATAGTCTCAAGATTTTTAAGTTAAGGAAATAATGAATATCAAGGTCAGTGAAATAATCCAAAAGGCATTTGTTTTGTGGTTTAGTTTTAGATTGAAAATCAGTTTGAGAGACATTTTTCAGTAGCTGCACCTTTGTAGAGACATAATAATTATACAAAGCTAGGTTCATTCTAAATGCACAGCCACTATGGTCTACATTTCAAAATCTAACTTGCATTCTGCCTTTCTCCTGAGTCAGTTTAACATTCAATTATATTTAGAAGAAGCACAAGAGAGCCCCAAATCTTAAGGGACTTAGAAAGATTTTGTGAAATTAGCAAAAGTATCTGCTACCAAGAGTTACCATATGAATTCTTTTGTTGACATTTTCTTTGAGAGGGTTGGAAAGATCTGCCGTGCTCAGGAAGGGATGTTGAAGACCGTGCCAGAGGAACAGTGGAGTGATATTCTCCCTAGGTGATCCTGAAATACCGCTCTGCTGGGTAATGGGAGCTCCCTGGTGAATTAATCTTCAGCCCTAACGATTTAATTACATAATCATGGAGACTTTAGAGCAACAGTCTAATCATTTATTGTGCTGGGGTGCCACAGAATGAGTTTTCATGTACTATTTAGAAATCTTACATAAGACATGCCCTTTTTGAAGACAAAGAGCCCATCAGTTTAAATTATGCCAGCAGGCAGCAGCACTCATAAGCAGCAGACACTTCCCTGGGACATGGGCTGTTGAATTACCACAAAAGCCCCCTCATTGCGCTCTTGCTCCATTCCAACTCATTCTCTACTCTGAGCCAGGGCGGTGTTTGTAAAGATGATTTCTGATCATGGGTCACTCTCTGCTTAAAACCCTCCAGTGGCTCCCAGGGCCCTCAAAGGAAGTCCAAACTGTATTGCATCCTTTCTCCTCAGTCCTTATTTTTATCCCACTCCACCATTTTATTCCCCAGATAACTTGGATATTGTCATGTCAAGGAACCAAGGATGGCCAGCCAGGCTTCACAAGCGACCGGAGCTAGGAGCGTAGGCTCTTCAGTGCCTACCCACGATCTCCATGGCTCTCCCTGCCATCTGCCCTCTCTTTGTCTGCACACTGCCTTTCTCTGCCTTGGGGTGCTCAGAAGGGACCACGTCACAGCTCCCTGGTTTAGCTCACTTGCTTGCAAGTGATCATCAGAGATGGAGACTAGATCCTCAGGGTCTGTTACAAGTTCCTGGGAATGTGAATTTGATGGATCCCCTTGAGCCTGGGGATGATCACATGGGTACTGGCTATGAGCACAGGCTGCCATTTTTAAGAGTGGGAGTATTTAAAATGCTCTCAGATAAAAACCCAGGGAGTGCTTTCAGATTTTCAACCTGTGATCTGCATGTCCTTCCTCTCATTACTTTCAAATGTCTTCAAATGGACTTCGGTTTTTGTCTTTGGTATTAAGGACTGATTGCCATCTACACGGTTTATTTTGAGAAGCTTAATGCAATGAAGAATTTACCTTTCCAACCAGGTGATATCTTATTGTTTTTAAATTTTATTCATTCATTTGTTTAACAAATATTTATTAATTATCTTTTGTTTAAAGTGCTATAATATAATTTATGGAACGTAATCATATGTAGTTTAAACTCAATTTTTTGAGGAAAACAATGTTACATACTTAAGCTGCATTTAATTGCTTGTCCAGGGTTATAACTCTTTATTCATTAATATTTGTCCCCAGATCTTGTTCCGATATTATGGCAAGCAGTCAAACCCTTTAATCGTTTGCCTGTATAGGTGCTTATGATTTAGTCAGAAATTTTACTCATTCTAGTTATGTGTAGGTGAATAGACATGTTGGAAAAATAGAAATTTTCCAATAGCAACGTTGCACCATATATGCTTTTGACATTAATTAAATAGCAAGAGATAGATTTGGCATAATCTGGGAAGCTGTAGCTTTAAGATGATAAAACTTGCCCATGTTATTTTTAGAGTTGGAGATAGCTCAACGTCAAGACTTCACAAATAAACATTCCTGTGCATAGAAAAAGATCGTAGCCTAAGTCCGAAATGAAGTTTCAGCTGGCTGCTTCGGGAAGAGGAGGGTGAGCTTTGTTGGCCCAGTCAGCTGTTCTGCGTGTCCGTAGTCAAGGGAGGAGAACCTAGCAGAAATGCAGCATTCTCTCTCTCCTGTCGGGCTTCAGTTTAGCTCTTTGTGGGAAGTGGTAATGGTGAAGGACTAGCGCTGGTGGGAAGTACAGCATTGTATTTTTAAAAAATCTAATATAATAGAAGAGAAACATGCAAATTGACCGTTACCACCAGCCAATCAGAGTGGCTGTATGCAAATTAACCCGGCCAATAGCCATGGAGCTAGAGCAAACCAAAGGCTTCTGTTGCAACTGCCCGCCTAGGCTGGCTGAGCCTCTGCTCACAGCCACACCCACCAGCCAATCAGAGTGGCTGTATGCAAATTAACCCAGCCAAGATGGAGGCTGGCAGGGCGGCTCTGCACTGGGAGCCTCCACGGCCGGCCAACATAGCTGTGCCAGGTGTGTCAGCTCAGTGGGAAGGGGGGGTCTGGCCTGGGGCCTCCTCGGGGCGTCCAGGAGCAGCTGTCCTGGGTCTGCTGTCTGGCTCCACCCCTGGGAGCCTCTGAGGGGTATCCAGGAGCGCCTGTCCCGGGTCCACTGCCTGGCTCCACTCCCCGGGGGGCCTCCCCGGGGCATGCAGGAGCATGGGGCCTCTGCAGGGTGTGCAGGAGCAGCCGTCCTGGGTTCTGCTGCCTGGCTTTGCCCCCCGGGGGCCTCTGTGGGACATCCAGGAACGCCTGTCCTGGGTCCACTGCCTGACTCTGCCCTGGGGGCCTCCACAGGGTGTCCAGGAACACCCGTCCAGGGTCCAATACCTTCATCTGCCCCCCAGGGGCCTCCACAGGGCGTACGGGAGCGTCTGCTGCATAGTGCTGAGAATCCGAAGCCAGTCCACTGCCCAGCTCCACCCCGGGTGTGTTTGCTCAGCAGCAGGGCCCCAACGAGGGATTCTGCACCAGTGTCCGCCCCTGGCTTGCCACCCAACTCTGCGCCAGGTGTGTCCCCTCAATGGTGTGGGCCCACCAGGTGTGTGCAATCGTGGGCCCTCCAGTGGGAAACACATCCAGTCCTGCACTCACCAGCCTTCCCACCCCCTCAGTGCACGAACCCTGAAGGGGCTGTGGGCAGCCTGAAAATGGCTCTCAGCCCCTCACCCAGGCTGGCCAGGCATGCCAGCAGGTGGACATCCCCCCCGAGGTGTCCCAGACTGCAAGAGGGCACAGGCCGGGCTGAGGGACCCCCACCCACCGAGTGCACAAATTTTTGTGCACCAGGCCCCTAGTATATATATATGATTGATTTTTTACAGAGAGGAAGGGAGAGAGATAGAGACTTAGAACCTTCGATGAGAAAGAAACATTGACCAGCTGCCTCCTGCACACTCCCAACTGGGGATATGCCCGCAACCAACGTACATGCCCTTGACCGGAATCGAACCTGGGACCCTTGAGTCCGTAGGCTGATGCTCTATCCACTGAGCCAAACCGGTTAGGGCAGCATTGTATTTTTAAAAAAATATTTTTATTGATTTCAGAGAGGAAGGGAGAGGGGGAGAGAGAAGGAATCATCAATGATGAGAATCATGATTGGCCGCTTCCTATATGCCCCACATTGGGGATCGAGCCCGCAACTTGGGGATGGGCCCTGACTAGGAATCAAACTGTGACCTCCTGGTTCATGTGCCACAGTGGCTGGGCTGCATTATATTATTCAAGTTCAGTAACGGGAACTGTTGAAGAAGTTCTATCTCTTGAGTGTTTCTTAGGGTGATAGTGAATGAACAGTAGGAGACTCCCACAAAGAGACCTGTGGGTGAGCCTGTTTGTTAAATATCTGAAACCAAATTATCCTGTAGTGATGGAGGGAGCTTAGTTGAACTTTTGTTCTTAATATTGGATATCTAAAATAAAGAGAGCCATGTCACAATAACTAATGGGAAATAAATAATAGAAGAAAGCATAACACTAACAAATGTCATCAGAGATGTGCTAACACTCAGAATGAGCTTTACTGTGAAGCTTCCATTTCAAGAATCAGTTTAAAATTCTTAACTGCTGTGTCTCTTGACTCCTTTATGAGTGCCTTGGCTGGTGCTGTCAGGGATTCAGGGAAGCTTTTCATGAGAATATGGTTAATAATTTCACAAAAGCCCTGTAAAGACCCAATTTGAATACATTTTAGATGAATGTTATCTCTGCAATTGGTGCTTTGAAAGGTTATTTTAAATCTACTGAAAAAAACAGAAAAAAACAAACCAACATACCCAGGTAGGTAAGAGGTTCTTTGTTTGGTTGTAAATATGTATTATTAATGTATGCTAATTATGAAACATCATAATTTGCAAAGATAACCTAATGTTCAATATTAACTACAGGTCTGTCCTGTCCTTTATGGAGCGGTTCCAGAACGAATTAATACGAGTTCTGTCTGAGAAACTACATTTGATAAGATGGGAGATTATTTACAAAACACATTTTCTATAGCACAAGACCTAAAGTGCTAATTGAATGCAGGTGCTATTCTCATTTGAAGGAAAAAGTGATATTACCTTTAAATCCAGTTCTTAATGACAGTAATATTTTGTTCATCCTAAAGACTTTTCTTAATTTGTGTTACAACAAGACTAATGAGTTTTTTCGAATGATGTTGGCCTGGTCAAATTCATGCACAACTTTCTCTTGCCCGCTTTTTTCCCCAGTTTTTTTTTTTTCTTTTTTTTATTGGTTAAGGTATTACATATATGTCCTTATCCCTCCATTGCCCCCCTCCACCAGCCCCAGCTCATGCCCCCACCCCCCTAGTATCTGTGTCCATTGATTAGGCCTATATGCATGCATACAAGTCCTTTGGTTGATCTCTCCCCCTTACCCCCACCTTCCCCTGCCTTCCCTCTGAGGCTTGACGGTCTGATCGATGGTTCTCTGTCTTTGTATCTGTTTTTGTTCATCAGTTTATGTTGTTCATTATATTCCACAAATGAGTGAGATCATGTGATATTTATCTTTCTCTGGCTGACTTATTTTGCTTAGCATAATGCTTTCCAGGTCCAACCATGCTGTTGCAAATGGTAGGAGTTCCTTCCTTTTTACAGCAACGTAGTATTCCATTGTGTAGATGTACCACGGTTTTTTTAATCCACTCGTCTGCTGATCGGCACTTAGGCTGTTTCCAAATCTTAGTTATGGTGAATTGTGCTGCTATGAACATAGGGGTGCATATATCATTTCTGATAGATGATATCACTTGATCAAAGGGAGTTCCATTTTCAGTTTTTTGAGGAAACTCCATACTGTTCTCCACAGTGGCTGCACCAGTCTGCATTCCTACCAGTAGCACATAGGGGTTCCTTTTTCACCACATCCTCACCAGCAGTTGTCATTTGTTGATTTGTTGATGATAGCCATTCTGACAGATGTGAGATGGTACCTTATTGTCGTTTTGATTTGTGCAAATCAATAAACATGATACATTACATAAACAAATTGAGAGATAAAAATCTGTCATATCAATTGATGCAGAAAAAGCATTTGACAAAATCCAACACCATTTCTTGATAAAAACCCCCAGCAAAGTTGGAATAGAGGGATCATACCTCAACATGATAAAAGCCTTAAATGACAAATTTACAGCCAACATTATACTCAATAGGCAAAAACTAAAACATTTCCCCTAAGAACAGGAACAAGACAGAGATGCCCAATTTCACCACTCCTGTTCGACATAGTACTGGAAGTGATAGCCATAGCAATTAGATAAGAAGAATAAATAAAAGGTATACAAATTGGAAAGGAAGATGTAAAATTGTCATTATTTGCAGATGACATGATACTGTGCATAGAAAATCCTAAAGATTCCATCAAAAAATTATTAGACTTAATAAATGAATTCAGCAGTGTAGCAGTATACAAAATTAATGCCCAGAAATCTATGTCATTTTTATACACCAATAGTGAACTTGCAGCCCTAGCTGGTTTCGCTCAGTGGATAGGGCCTCAGCCTGTGGACTCGAGGGTCCAGGTTTGATTCCGGTCAAGGGCACATGCCCAGGTTGCTCATCCCCAGTAGCGGGCATGGAGGAGACAGCTGATCCATGATTCTCTCTCATCATTGATGTTTCTATCTCTCTCTCTCTCTCTCTCCTCCCTTCCTCTCTAAAATCAATAAACATATAATTAATCAATAAAAATATAAAACAATAGTGAACTTACAGAAAGATTTAGAAAACACACAATTCCATTTACCATTGCACCAAAAATATTAGGGTACCTAGGAATAAATGTAACTAATGAGGTAAAAGAGCTGTACTAGGAAAACTACAAGACACTGAAAAAAGAGATAGAGGAAGACATAAACAGATGGAAGAACATACCGTGTTCATAGATTGGTAGAATCAACATCTTTAAAATGTTCACACTTCCCAAAGCAATCTATAGATTCGATGCACTCCCCATTAAAATACCAATTGCATATTTCACAGACCTAGAACTAACTCTCCAAAAATTCATCTGGAATTAAAAAAAGGACCCCGAATAGCTGCAGCAATCCTGAGAAAGAATAAAGTAAGAGGGAATCTCAATACCAGATATCAAGCTATATTACAAAGCCACTGTTCTCAAAACAGCCTGGTACTGGCACAAGAACAGACATATAGAACAATGAAATAGAGTAGAGAACCCAGAAATCAACCCAAACCACTATGCTCAATTAATATTTGACAAAGGATGCAAGAGCATACAACGGAGTCTCTTCAATAAGTTGTGTTGGGAAGATTGGACAGATATATGCAAAAAAATGAAACTAGACCACCAACTTACACCATTTACAACAATAAACTCAAACTGGATAAAGAACTTAAATGTAATGTGGGAAAGCATAAAACTCTTAGAGGAATCCACAGGCAGCAAAATCTCAGAAATATACCACAGTAATATCTTCACCAATACAGCTCCTAGGGCAATGAAAACTAGAGAGAAAATAAACAAATGGGACTACATATAAATAAAAAGCTTCTGCACAGCAAAAGAAACCATCTATAAAACAAGAAAGTCCACTGCATGGGAGAACCTATTTGCCAATCTTATCTCTAATAAGGGTTTAATCTCCAGTATTTATAGGGAACTCATACAACTTAACAAAAGGAAGATAAACAACCCAATAAAAAAATGGGCAATGGACCTAAATAGATACTTTTCGAAAGAAGACAGAAGGCCACGAGACATATGGAACATGCTCAAAGTCAGTAATCATTGGAGAGATGCAAATCTTGCCCGCTTTTTACATGATGTTGTGTCCAGGGGATGGTCGAAATTAAAGGTTGAGTCTCTTTTGGAATGGACTAGTTGGAACTCAGGCCTAAGGCTCATTAGTCCTAGATAGCTTTACTTAGTAATGTAATTTTTACATCCAAGTGTATTTTACAATGCTCATACCACAGATTTAACTCTAAAAGTCCTAGACCTTAGTCAGGTTGGGAGGAAAAAGCTTCTTGGATGTGTTATGACAATTAAAGGTAGAATTTAACTTGTTTTGTGTATCACATATAAAGTAAAGTTAGATAAATTGCGTAGAGCAATCTATCACTGGTGAATTACTGGGGCCCCCATCTCAATTCTGAGGCCACCATGGACTGATCATTTTTGTAGAATACAATAAAAATCAATTATTACTAATAAAAACCAATATAAAAAGGACAAGCTCCAAATTTTTAAATTAGATTTAACTATAAAATTATCTATTCATTGTGATAGATAGTCTCTAACCCTTTTCAGTTTCTACACTTACCTCGATTTGCACATATCATGACCAGTTTGCAGTCTGGCATGGGCCTTGAGATTGTACTTTGAGACACCAAACCTAATTATTTAGTTGAAGTTGAAAAAGTTAAATCATACCTAGAAGCTTCCATTTAAAAACTTTCCCATAAAGTTATCTTGATTTACACTTGTTATAATTTTTTCTAACAGAGCCGCAAATCAGGTTAATCCTATTCAAGGGAGGTTTGAGCATCTGCTGTCTGGGGGAGTCTTGATCAGATTGGTTATTTTAGTTTCCTCTGAATGCTCTGTGTAGGCAGGGACACATGACCAATTCTGTCCAATGAGACATGAAGGAAATCAGGGCACTTCCCAGAAAGTTTTCCTTTGAAAAAAGCTGCATGAAATGACCCCAGGACGCGATGCCTGAAGCTGCTGCAGCCATCTGGCAGCCTATCCGTTTAGGAAGAAACTTGGACTTCCGGTGAATTCTTGAATATAAATTATCTATGTTACTTCCTTTCAAATTTCTTAGGGGGAATTTAGAAAGCCCTCTTTAATGGTTAAGGAGTTGTAGTTGGTCTTTTTTTTTTCACTTGCAGTCCAAAGCATTTAACACTTAGCCATTCAGGAATAGTTCAATCAATGCATACACCTTCATGAGTTCAATTTTTAAGGAATAACAACAGTTGATTAGATGTTTAAAAATCAATTTTCTATGCAGGGTTTTGCCTCAAGGCATGGCTTTCCATCAAGTGGTACCTCTAGATTGGCAGGCAAGAAACACGTGAATCTCTATAGAGTTTGTTTTGCAAGCCAAACTTTTAAGCATGTGTCAGAATAACAGGGCATATTGCAGCTGTAAAGACTGTTTTTGCTTGGGATAAAGGGCCTGTCTAACCTTTGGGGTGGAATAGGTTAAAATCACGTCTGAATCTTCTTTTGAGTGTTGAAGGAATGTACATAATATACATAATATTCTCGGAGCACCCTGTGGGATTTAGACTATCAACAACTGCTGGGAGCTCTGACTGAGGGGTTGAGCATTCTTCTTTTCCAGTTGGGCACTCTGCTCCCAGACTTTGAAGTTGACTGAAATACCAGATGGAGGCAATAGAAGCGGCAGAAATACCTATTGGTGTAAAAGAACTATTACTGAGCGTTTGGGGAGTTGGAGTGTTGGAGAAATGGATGGAAAGGAAAAAGGAGATGGAGGCCAAATGGGGCCATGTAACTATAGCTGGTAATAGGGCAGGGAAAGCTTAATTTTAAAATCTTAACTAATAAAAGCGTAATATTGAAATTAACTGTTTCTCCGAGACGGGGTAAGCCATGCCCACCAGCCAATGAGAGCGGCAGTATGCAAATTAGCCCAGCCAACATGGCGGCCGCCACTCACGGACCTGAGTAAACAGCAGCTTTCATTGTGGCAGGAGTGAAAATGAAACTGCGCTCGCTCCGCTTAAACTGGCTCTAGCAAAGCACACATTTGCAACATAATAACAATCATAGAATCCTCGGGAGCTGAAGTAAACAGCAGGCCTAAGAGTAACATTGTGTCATTATAGACACCGCGAGGTGAAGCAGAGAGGAGGCTTCCTTAGTAGGCTGGCTTAAAGGAACAGTGTATCAATTATAGAAGATGAACAAACCCCAAAACCTGCGTCCAGCCAGCCTTGCTGGGACATTGGGTCAATGGGAGCTGTGGGCAGCCTTAAAACCTGAAAGCGCCAATCAGCCCGTCACCCACGCTGGCCACAACCCAGTGGGGTGAGGGACGTTCCTGGGGGGCGTGGCCAGCCAGCACACAGCCATCAGCCCCTCACCCAGTCTGGTTAGGCACCCCAGCAGGTGGACATCCCCAGGGGGTCCCAGACTATGAGAGGGCACAGGCTGGGCTGAGGGACCTCCTGAGTGCACAGAGCAGCTGCAGGGTGGAACAGCGCAGGACCCAGGACCCGTGAGTGGGAAAGAGGCAGCAGGGTTGGCGGCCTGCTTGGCGGCTGTGCAGGCCCTTTGCAGGGCACTGGGGAGCGGGAAAGAGGCGGTCGGGGGTCTTGGCCTGCTTGGCGGCTGCCCAGGCCCCTTGCAGGGCATTCGGGAGTGGGAAAGAGGCGGCGGGGGTCAGAGGCCTGCTTGGCAGCTGCCCAGGCCCTTTGAGGGGCATTGGGGAGCGGGAAAGAGGCAGTGGGGAGTCTCGGCCTGCTTGGCGGCTTCCCAGGCCCTTTGTGGGGCACCGGGGAGTGGGAAAGCAAGGCAGCAGGGTACCAGTGAGTGAGAAAGAGGTAGCGGGGGCGTCTTGGCCTGCTTGGCGGCTGCCCAGGCTCTTTGTGGGGCACCGGGGAGCAGGAAAGCAAGGCTGAAGTGGCCGGGGTCCTGCTTGGCAGCTCCCCAGACCCCTTGGTGGCACCGGGGAGTGGGAAAGGAAGGCAGCAGGGGACTGGTGAGTGGGAAAGAGTCGGTGGCCTGCTTGGCGGCTTCCCAGGCCCTTTGGGGGGCACTGGGGAGTGGGAAAGCAAGCTCTTGGGGGCTAGGGGCCTGCTTGGCGGCTCCCCAGGTCCCTTCCAGGGATCAGGGAGCAGAAAAAGGCTGGCCTGACCACGAGGCGGGGTTTTCCCTGCTTCCTGGTGGCTGGAGGAAGATGGGCAGTAGGC